>JAADWY010000632.1:0-19137 GCA_023336355.1 Pythium dissotocum
TGCAGGAGTGGAAGAGGCAGATTTTGCCTTCGTCGTGAGCCCAGCCTTTGCTGCAGCACGTGTCTCAGCGAGCGAAGGCCTCTTCTGGCCTGCGACGGGCGGTTTCCCCGTTGTTGCTGCTGCAGATCCTGGTTTCGTGGCGGCGGCTGCTCGTCCAGCAGCACGAGCCTCTGCTAGGGAAGGACGGCGGGCACTGCTGCCACCAGGCTGATTCGCCTGTGCGTCTTGGCTCTCTGTCGGGACTTTTTCGGCGACCACGGTTGATGCAATCTCTTTCACAGAGACTGTCAGCGGCTCCTGCACGGCGTCAACTGAACCGCACGGCTTCTCTTCTTCACCTGCGAGCTGTGGTGGTGAATCAGTCTTGGACGTGGAAGCACTCTCAGTTTCCTTCTCTGCCGCTACACTGTCGGATGGTGAAGTTGATGCGACTTCAGTCACACGGCCGTCTTTATTTCCTGGTTCCATCTGCCGAGCCAACTCAGCTCCTTCGTCATTGGTAGTTGCGCTCACCGCATGCGTCTCCTTCGCCACGTCAAGTTTGATCGCGTCCTTCTCAGCCTTCGCCGCTCTCGCTGCCGCGCGAGTTTCAGCCAGCGACGGACGTCGTCCTGTGGCCGGTTGCGGTGTCGGCTTTTCAGCCTCTTGCGCCGGCTTTTCCGATACTTTCATGGTAGTTCCACTAGCATCATCGGTTGGCTTGGTTCCTTCCTTCGGCACTTCTTTCTCGGCTGCTTCTCTCTTCGCTGCAGCACGTGCTTCAGCGAGAGACGGGCGGCGTGCACTCGTTGGTTGCGACGAAGCGTTCTTTTCCTCATCTCCCCCTTGCTTCTCAGGCACAGCAACACTCGTCTCGCTAGTCGCTTTCGGTCCTGCTTCAGCGCTACCACCTTCTGTCGCTGCTTTTTCTGCCAGCGCTTTCTTCGCCGCCGCCCTTGTATCCGCCAGTGACGGTCGTCGACCACTTGGAGCCGACGCACCTGCTTTACTTCGAGCAGCTTCATCTGCGACTGTCTCCGAGTCGGTACCAGCGCGTTGCAGTCCGCCAGTCGTTCCTGCCTTCGGTCGGCCTGAAAACGAACCCGCTCGCTGTAGACGGCCTTTCGTGGCTGGCTCTACACCTCCCGAATTCTCATTAACACTTGTAGAGTGAGACTCAGTCGCGCCAACAGGCTCGCGTTGTGATGTTGCCGCTTCCTCCCCTCCTGTAGTTGGTGCTGGTGATGCCTGCGCTCCTTGGTCTGCATTCACGAAGGCGTTAAACTCATCCAGCGAGATACTTCCACTGGCGTTGGCGTCTAATGTCGCGACGACGCTGTGGATTTCGTCATCGGGTACGCTGTCAAATCCCGGAAGAGCCTTGATCATCGTCACAAATTCCTCTCGCGTGATGCTTCCGTCCTTGTCGACATCGAAATGGGCGAAACTCTGGGCAACTGCGATCCCACCGCTTTGAGCAGCTCGTAAGAGTTGTCGTAGACGCTCCATCGCCGGAACCTCTTTGCTGTTGTGCTGCTTGACTCGCTCAGGTTTCTTCGCCGCTTTGTCCACTTTCGCAGGAGCAGAGTCACCTCGTTTGGCTTCAGGGGCGGCGGTCGTACTCGGAAATAGGCGCTTGAACTCGACAAGAGAGATCTCTCCACTACCGTCGCGGTCGATTCGGTCCATCACCTGCTTCAACAGCGCCTCGCCACTCTTACCTCCGGAACCAGCCACGGCAGCGTCCATTCCAAGCTCTTGCATTGCCAGTGAGAACTCTTGCCGTGTGATTGTGCCGTTTTTGTCTTTGTCGAAATGAGCAAAGCACGCGTCGACGTCCATGCCTTTTGCGACAGCGGACGTCAAAAGTTGTGTGAGCCACGCGAACACTTCGTCGCTTCGTTTTGCAGGCTTGTCCGTAGCTGCCTTCGCAGCGTTCGTGGCTGCAGACGCCGGCAACAGCTTCTGAAACTCTGCGAACGAGATCTTTCCGCTGCCGTCGGCGTCCAGCTCGTCCACCATTGCGTCAATTGCCTTGTCCGTGGCATCTTCAAACTGGCTACCCAACTGCCGAAGCGCAGTCTTCAACTCGGCTGCCGTGATCTCTCCATCACCATCCGGATCAAAATGAGCGAAGCAGCCCCGTGCATCCACTCCCTGACCCACAGCATCATTGAGGAAATCACGAAGGCGGAGTCCGATTGCTTTCTTCACTGCCGCTGGTTGGTGCTGTTGGCCTTTCGTTGGCTGCACTGGTGGGGAGATGAGAAGCGCGAGTTCCGACACATCCACACGCTGCTCGTCGTCGATCAAGTCCACAGTCTCCAACCACTTGACCACGTCCTCGACTTCTGCTGGCTTCATCTTCCAGGTCTTCACGCACTTCGTTTTCCACTGCACAATCGGGATGAAGCCGTCTCCATTTTCTTCCTTCAGCGCGCCTGTTTTGCTCAGAATCGGCTGGAACACCTTGGTGAGTTGTTCTTGCGCAGTTCGGATCTCTTCAACAAATGCCTTGAACTCGACGAAGGAGATGCTGTCGTCGCCATTCTCGTCAAAGCGAAGAGTGATCGCTCGTATGTCCTCTTCGGACAACGCGCTCTTGGTCTGGAACAACGCATCCAACGAGTTTGCAAACTCTTTGACACTCACATTGCCGTCCGAGTTGTTGTCGAACTGCTGAAAGAGCTGCTTCGTACTCATTCCCATCCGCATGGCTCGCAGCAGCAGTTTGATCAGCTTGCGTTCGGCTTGGCTCAGTGCTCGCTTCTTGCGCTTGTCTTCCCGAGGCGTCTTGATGACCACGCCACAAAACGCGAGGAACTCGTGGTAGTCGACCTCATCATCGCCATTCTTGTTGACACGCTGCATCAGCGCACGGAGTGCGTCCTCTTTCAGCAACGCCAGCACATTGTTCTTGTCGATCACACCGCCGCCCTCCGCCTGGAGACATTGCTCCAGCGCCTTCTTGAACTCCTGCATCTCAAGCGTCCCGCTCTTGTCCACGTCAAAATGGTCAAACAGCTCTTCGATATCGATACCCTTGGCCTGCAACCGCTGAAAAACCTCTCGCACACCGGTCTCCATATCGACGGTCGTCGTCCGGACGACTTCACGTTTGTTCTGCTCGAGAGAAATCCCCATCGAGATCAAAAACTCCGTGTACGACACGTTGCCGTCGCCATCGCGATCGAACTGACGCAGCAATTGACGGAGAGTCGCCTTTCCTGTCGCATCTCCGGACGCCGTCACGACTCCAAGCTGAGCCAAAGCACGCTCCAGTTCATCGTAGCTGAGATTCCCGTCGCCTGACGCATCGAAGTCCATGAAAACTTGATGGATGCGAACCCCTTTGTCCATGGCACGCTCCAGCACGCGCTTGAGATGCTCGCGAAGTTTCACCACGGGATCTTCGACGGTAGCGACTGACGGGACATTACCAACGGCCGTGATGTTCAGCGGAGGCACTTGCGTGGCTGGCGGTTTATAAGAAGGAGGCTGGAGCGACAGCAACGCCGTCAACCCTCGTTTTCCGTCTCGATCGCAGGCGATTCGCGTGGCGTTCGGTGCCGATGCCTGTGGATTTGCCCGGAAAAGCTCGCATAAAATGTCGATTTCTCTCGGCGTCAACGTTGTCGCGTCGCCGGCACTTCGCGCCTGCAGAATTTTTCGATGTTGATGATGATTTTGGGACGGCTCACCGGCTCGACCGCTCTGGTTGGCTCCGTAGAAGCCCTGATCTGTCAGCAAGCGATGGAGTTCAGCGTTGCTGTCAACCAAGGGACGAGCCCGCACGCGATGTTTGGCTTTCGTCAAGGTCACTGGCACGCCTCCACCGACTCCTCGCTCGTGATGAGGTGCCTTGTGACTGGATGCCGCGGTCGTCGCTGCCGAAGCCGAAGAGGTGACAGCGTTCTTTCCTTTCAGGCCGTAGTTGCTCAGCAGGATTTGCAGCTTGCCCATGACACCACCAGTGCCGCGTTGACGAGGCTGTCGGACATCTTGGAGATCAACTGCCCGCGTGCCATCATCATCAGTGACATCGCTCGCATTGCCTCCATTGCTGCTACCAGAAGAGTCGTCAGGAACTGCAGCGCTTTCCCAAATGTCAACTTCGCCTTGAAATTTCTTCACTCCTGCGCCTTGGCGAAGCAGCTCGTGAAGGGGAATGGCGCATGTCCCCAACAGGAACAGGCTGTCGGCATCCCACACGTCCACGTAGAGCTGCTTGTTCAACAGGTATCCTGCAAACTCTCGGTGCTCGAGCGGGCTGAGAGATGCAGTCGTGTCAACATCGAACTGGATAGCGAGCGATGGCTTGTTTGCTGGACTCTCGCGCATGAGCAGGAACGTCTTGCCCGTTGATGTCTGCGTCTGGGTCGTTGTGGATGGATTCGCAAACGCGTCGCTGAGTCGAAGGGTCTCCGTGCGTGTTGGCGTGAAGCGATAGAACTGAAACGTGAAGTACATTCGCGTCGGTAGCGATGACAACGGCGAGTTCTGAACTCTTCGAAAAGCAGCAAAGTGGAAGCGAATCTCGTGTGCCTTGTAGACGTCTTCGAGCTCAGATCGCAACGACTTGGCTGGGTGTTGGAGTGCAGCATCAGCCGACTTTTTGGTGGCAACATGAGATGAGCCGGTGGCTTTGGTGGCTGCAGCAGAGACGGCAGTTGTATCGTGAGCATCCACGAAGCCGTAGCGCATCAGCAACGTCTTCGACGCTCGGCTCAGTTCCGTCGACGGTGTCGGAGCTGGAGGAGACAGCACGGGTACGGGGTCGATCACATCTTGCTTTTTCGTCTTGACTGGCGATGACGGTCTCACTGGGGATGCTCCGCGCTCCTCTTTCAACTTCTTCGGTGAGCTGGGCTGCTGTACAGGAGTAGACGTCGTCGTGGCCAAGGCGTTCAGTGTCTGGGCAAGCACCGAGTTGGCATCCGCTTTGGCCAAGATCCGTTTCGCCCAATGCTCTGCTGCTGGTGGCGGGTCGTTCTTGGGTTTCTCTGCAGGAATCTTCTTGCCGTGAGCGTTTCCTTCCGCATCCTTGTCACCATCTACTGCCAGCACGAGATCAGCGAATGCAAATGACTCCCGCATCTTTGTCTGAGTGAGGCGACTGGCTCCTATCACGTGGTATGGGGGCGTGTATACCGGGTTCTCGGTGTATGGACGACACGTTGAGCCACTCAGCAGATCGACATGAAGCACGTGCTGTTTGGTTTCCGTCGTCTTGGCTGCATTGGCGTCGGCATCCACTGCCGGGTGGTCATTGTTGTACAGGAAAAGCCTATTGCCGTCGCTTGGAACCACGACACGCGACGCCATGGTTACTGTAACCACGTCGTCCTCGGGCAGAATCTTCTTTGGCTTGCTCTCCATGGCTTGTTGCTTGAGTTTCTGGGGCCACGTCAATCGGAAGTGGACCGTGAACTGCACAGACACGACTACGGACATGTACGGGTGGAACACGAAGCCTTTCAAACGCACCGGCGCCGTTTGCGCGCACCGCATGGTGTCGTCACCGCCGCCAGAGTTGCTCGCATCACCGTCGTCGTCAACCTTCAGCGGAACTGTGTGCTGCCGCGTGCGGAAGCAGCGGCCATTGTGGAGCGCGAGCTTGAGCACACGAGCTGAAACGTGGCCTCCCTCGATCGTCGTCGCGCCGCTATGGATCGTTTTGCGGCTCATCTTTAGGCGACTGATGAGGTTCGACTCGACTTCACTGCGCATGTGCATGAACACGCGCAGCGCGTGGACGTTTAGCGTGAAGCTCTCTTCGACTTGGATGGTCTTGGGCACAAGCGACGCCATCCGCACAAACGACGCCAGCGCCTCTTCATACGCAGCGATCTCGTCGTCTCCATCATCGTCACCTTCGCCATCCACGCTGTCGATATCTCGTAAAAGCTGCAGCTTCGGGTTGGTTCCTGCATCGATACCCGCCAAGTTACCGTGCTTGAGACCTGGAATCACCTCTAACGCCCCAACGAGTTCGTTCCGCCTCAAAAATCCACCCGTTCCGAGAACCTGAAGCGGGTCGTAGAGCTGGAGTTGGTAGTGGAACTTACTTTCGGCGTGTCGAGGTTGCGTTTGCCATTGGGCAGCGCCTTGAAGCTCCCATAGCACTCGTGGGCTTCCTGTGAAGACGCCCACCGACTCACCACTTGAAGTCGCTCCTGCAGCACTTGAGAATGGTGTGCTCAGCTGGTTGTCTCCGCGCGTTGCAGCCGCAGCATCGCCGACTGACTGCGCGAAAAGCGGCAGTATCGCCCAACCACATCCAGCGGCGGCCACGGTCGCCTTGGAGTCGACGTCCTTGCGATAGGCGACAAGTTCCACGATGCCCACACAGTTCGCGTCCACGATTTCTGACAGGAAATACGCGCGGAAGTTGAGGGCGACGCTGTCAGCGATGTACCGCAACGCATTCGTCTTGGGCTCGCGATCAGGCTTGATACGGTAAGCGTCGATGGCAACCTCAGGGCTGACCCACGTATTGCCAAAGAATCGCTTCGTAGGGGCGTGGAAGAGGCTTACGTGCACACCCAGCGTGAGCAGCACGTCTTCGTCGTCATCTTCATCCTCTTGGTGTCCTTCCTCATCATCGTCTGGTGATCCGAGGGCCTTTCCACTGTTGTTGTACGCGATATTCCGACGATAGCGCGATGCCACGGACGATAGGATCGACTCTGGAATGACCCAATGAACGACTGACTTGACGTGGAGACAGTATCCACGAGCCTTTTCGATACGCGTCACACCTTCAGGCACAGGAAGCACGATGAAGCTGGAGCGAAAGGTCTCGAATTGGCGTTCACGGGCGCTCCACGACGACTGCTTTGATCTCATGACTGGAAAGTCGCCTGCCGCTTTCTGTTGGCGTTCTTTCCGTTTCCTGGCACTGCGATGAGATCTCGGCCGCGCGCGTGGCTGATGCCTGCCTTGCAGCGGCGACGCCTTCGTTTCTGACGCATCTGTTGACTTGTTCGACGCGGCGGAAGATGCGTCCGACGCGTCCGAGTCACCCTCCCCACTCGACGAGCCGCTTTGGTTATCACTGGACGCGTCGGCTTCCGAGTCGCTCTCGTCGGACGCACTCTCCACGTGCTCCTCCTCACGCTGTTGCTGCTGGTTGGTCGAGGAACGCCGCACCATGTTGTTGCTTTCTAAATGTCGCCAAGCAATGTTTCGAAGCGACGCGCCTCTTTGACGCACGAAGAGTCACTCAGACATAGGTACACACATCACATAACAACGTCAGAATCCTCATGTCGAAGTGGACGGCACATCCATTTCATGAAGGCGAAGAAATGACTCAGTCGATTCGCATGCGTTTGGTGTGCGAAAGATACCGAGGCTGCTGCTGCTGGGACGAGTCGCTTTCAAGTCTGCATGATACAAAATCAAAAGATACCACGTCAGATCTGCTCGCACGATACTTACAGCACGACAATAATCACGACAAAGCAGACGCACAACACCACGTCCAGACCGGGGTTCTCTTGTGTAGGCTCTCGGTTCGACAGCGGCATCTCTTCTTCGCTGTTATTTCATCAAGAATAACATCAGCAGCAGACAGCGTGCACCGAAACGATAGCTACATGACCAAGCATACCTGCGCGTTTGCGAAGAAGCGGGGAGAAACGTCGTGACGGTCGACAGCGTGATCTCGATCGCGACCTTGGAGAGAGCTGTCGACTCAGCCGACAGAAGCACAGGACTACAACCACACAGACTCAAACAGTGAGCCACTCCTCTTCCTCCATTGGTCTCAGCAAAACCGTCGCCATCCTACCTGCCGCTTGAACTGAAGTAGAACTGTACTTCTGCGATATCACTGGTTTTGCAGAACGCCAGCAGTGCCTGTTGTATCCTCACAGTCAGTCTGCTGCATTGTAGTATAGGACCAACCACCTAACCACTTTGTATTTCGTACCCGCACTTCCTTGAGGCAGAAGATGAGTTGCACAGACGCGTCAATGCCCACGCTGCTGGGAGCGAGCGTGTACTCCTGGAACTCGGCGCTGTCGACCGCCGTCTCTGTGTGGAGATGCGCTTTGCCTAGGAAAAGCAATCAGTCACGACCGATCTTCGTACGAATAAACTAGTCATCCTGTGAGACCACACACCGTCGCCTGTGGATGGGAAGTAGCTCTCGAACTTGACCTGCGTCTCCGCGCACGTGACCGCGACCTCGTTGCTGTGGTGGATATGCGCGAGCAGCGACGCCAAGTGGAAGTGGCGCGCGACCAAGTGGCTCGGACACGCGCGTCGGTCGAACACGGCGCGCATGATCTGGCCGGCGTGCACCTTCATGCGGTGGGTCTTGGTGATGTCAAAGTCACACCGCAGGCGCCAGCGGATCTCGTCGCAGTCCACGTCCAGCTCGTCGTCCGCGTTGCCGTCGTCATCCTCGTGACGCGACTGACTGTCCAGCGCGTGGACCAGGAATCCGATCTGCAGACTTCGCACGTGCTTGAGCGTGCGGAAGATGTTGGTGCACGACTTGGCGAACACCTTGCAGCGCACGAAGGGCAGAGCGCCGCTTCGTCGTGTGTGGGCGTGGCTGCCGTTGGCATTGGCGTGTGGCTGCTCGTCCACGAGCCGTGCTTCGGCGAAGAACGACCGATCGAAGGCGATTTGGCCCGACGCAGAGTGCGCGTCGTTGAGCGCGCGGCACGTGAGCTGTCCGTGCGCATCGCTCTCCACAGACAGCTCCTTGCCGATCTGCGAGAGACAGTGCAGCGCCGCCACGAACACCTTGAGGTTCTCCTCCGCGATCTCGAACACCACCTCCATGCTCATTTCCACTCGAATAGCATTCTTGGTCACTATGGAGTCACTCAAAGGAGGACAATAGTACCGTACAGGACACAACTATATTAACAGGTGTCATTATGGTGTCGGTCGAGGGAGAAGCTCAATTGACAGCAAGAAAGACCACGCGGACGACCAGCGGCATCATGGACGAGATCGCGCTGCTGCAGGCTCAGCTCGCGGCCGTACAGCAACAGGAGTCGGCGCTCAAGCTGTCGGACCACAATGTGATCGACCTGCTCACGAAGCTGCAGCAACTGGGCAAGATCCAGTTCGTGCACACGCTCACGGGCAAGCAGATCCTCACGCCAACGCAAGTGGAGCGCGAGATCGAGGACCACGTCTCGCTCAATGGCGGCCGCATCACGCTCTCGGAGCTGCAGCAGCTGCTGAGCATCGACCGCAGCTACGTGGAGCGCCACGTAGCGCAGGTCGCGCGTGCCAACAGACACGCCACGGGCGCGAACGCGAGCCAGTACTTCGTCGTGAACAACGGCGAAGAGGTCGTGACGAACTGGTACTTGGATGCGATCATGGAGGACACCAACACACTGCTTCAGGAAAGCGGCACAGCCACAGTCGGAGAGCTCGCGCAGCAGTTCGGATTCGCGGTCGAGTACATGAAAGAGGTCGTCGCGTCGCGGCTTGGCTCCATCTTGAAGGCACAGGAACGAGGCAACGTGCTGTACACCAACTCATTCGTCGCGAGCCAGAAAGCGCAGATCCGAGGCGTGTTCGCTGCTGTCTCTAGACCGACGTTCGTTCCGGATCTCGTGCGCTCGTACCGCTTCGAGGAGAAGGTCGTGGACGAGTATCTGCCGGAGCTGATCCAGTCGCGCGTGCTGATGGGTACACTGCGAGGCCGAGAGTACGTGCCGTACGTGTTCATGGATGCGCAGCGCGAGAGCATGTATTCTTTCTTCCAGCAGAACGGGTACCTGGATCACGCGCGCGCCCAGCAGTTGCAGGTCGCTCGCCCGTACGACTTCCTGAAGAAGCGGTTTCCTGATGCGATCGCACTGAAAGACTGCGTGGTGAGCCATGCGCTGCAGCTCCAACTCGAAGGATCAATTGAACTCGCCGTTCACGATGCGTCGTTCGTGGACGTCCGCACGATCCTCCCTAGTGCTATCCACGCTGTAGACGTCGGAATGCTCCTTAGCAAGTCACCTCTTGTGGCGCGTGGCACAGGCGAGGCGATCCAGTTGGCTGAGGCGTACGCTGTGAGCAAGGCATTCTTGGTAGCGTCTCTTGAGGTTTTCAAGAAAGACGCGTTGGCGAAGGCGCAGTGTGCGTCACTCACACAGCAGCGATCGGGTGCCATCACCACAGCAGATTCCAAGGACGACATGGAAGAGGAGGACGATGACGACAACGATGGTGGCAAGCGCGGAAAGAAGGGCAAGAAGGCGTCAAAGGCAAGTGGTGAAGACTCGAGTGTAACTGACAAGAAATTCAAGCGAGGCAAGGGCAAAGCCGCAGTGGAGGAGGCGACCAGTGCAAAGCCGGCGAAGGGTGCCAAGGGCAAGCGTGGAAAGAAAGGAGCAGCAGACGATGACGATGAAGACGACGGCAAGCGATCTCGCAAGCAGGGTGGAGCGGACTCGTCACAGAAGTCGATCACACCGTCGACTGAAGAAGTCCAAGCCATGCTCGTGAAGGCGTTTCCGCAGGCAGAGGACGAGGAGGAGCTGCTGGAGCATCTCGCTGAGCAATTGGAGGCAGATATCGACAAGATCTACTCAACTGCGCTGGCGACGACGCTGTCCAGCATCCACCGAGGCGACGCCATCTCGCTGCGTGAACTGCGTCGCAAGTTCGAGGACCAGTTCGACGCGTTGCTGACGATGTTCTCCATCTACGAAAAGGGCTTCAACAAGTTGGAACTCCACGTGGACGCCAAGGACGCCGTCGGCTTGGAGCAGCTCAAGAGCCTCGAGATCCACTTGCTGGAGACCATCGGCGCGGAGATCAGCACGCTCTTGACGAGCTTCATCGCGGCGTCGCAGAGCGTCGAGCTGGAGGAGGTTCCGTCATTTGAATCGCTCATTCCGTCATCAAACCCAAGCGGCAGTGAACAAGACGCCGACGAGACGGAACCTTCGAAGACTGCCATGGCCTCACTCAGTGAGGAAAACAAGAAGACGCTCGAAAAGAACCTCCCATCGGCGACGGCGACGGCGCTCGTGCGACTGTGGACGTTCGCGACGGCCGGACGACGATCGCTCGGTGACTTCTCGACGCATTTGCCCGTCGTGGCCAACGCGCTGGGCGTGCCGCTGCGCAAGATGGACCGCAAGAAGGAGCGCCAGGTCATCTTCGCGTATCGCCACGCGGTCGTCGGCACGCTCGAGACCGTCAATGACGAAGAGTATGCGGCCGTGGCGGCGCTCGTGCTCCAGCTCTTCTTCCAGCAGACGACTGGCCTGCCGGCGTCGCTGCCCCGAGACAACATCGCGGTCTGTGTGATGGTGCTGTCGGCTTTCGAAGCCAGCATTCCAGCGGCGGCAGCCGATCGACTGGACGAGTTTCTGTCCGTGGCGGCGCGATTGGCGATCGGAGAGGGCGACGACGAGAGGGACGGCGCGCGATGGCCGTCGCTCGTGGAAGAGGCGCGTGCGCTGGTGCTGGCCAAGGATATTGGCGCGGCGGCCGCGCAGGAATAGGAGTATGAGGTAGTAATGAAAAGGTAATCAACTGAGTGGAGATGGAAGGCGCGGTGGCATATTATACTGGTACATGAAACTCGTTGGACGAGCATCGTCGTCTCTAATCAACGGAACGTAAATAGGAGGCCTCGGTCGGCCTCGGTTGGCGTCTAGTGGCGTCTACTGGCGTGGATGAAAGTACTGGGAATCTAGCACTCACGGACGCGCGAACCACGCCTCCGAGACGTCCACGTTGC
The DNA here is from genome assembly GCA_023336355.1 of Pythium dissotocum. Lineage (NCBI taxonomy): Eukaryota > Oomycota > Peronosporomycetes > Pythiales > Pythiaceae > Pythium > Pythium dissotocum. The sequence goes on from JAADWY010000632.1 coordinate 11,702, forward strand.
CGTAGACCAGGCCTTCGCACGTCGGCGACTTGTCGACGATTGTCCATTCGTCGGCCTATGGAAACACAAGTCACAAATCACAACTGAGATCCCTCTGTGCGACGACTCCGCGCGTCCATTCGAAATAAACTCACCTTGGGGCTCATCAAGTCGGTCTGCGCAGCGCCTGCGACCGTCGGCCGCACGAACGGCAGCAGCACGGTCTCGTCCGTGTCGATGTCGCTGTCGTGGGCCAGCGGCTCCTCCTCCTCCTCCTCCTCTTGGGCGTCCGCGTGCACCTCCGGCATCTCGTCGTCATCGTCCTCTTCTTCTTCCTCTTCTTCGTCGTCTTCGTCGTCGTCTACCGCTTCCTCTTCCTCTTCGTCGCCGTCGCTCTCGTCGTCCGAGAACTCGTCGCTGCGCGCCAGCTCACTCAGCCGCTGGAACTCGTGCTGACGCTGGCGCAGCGCCGCCGCGTGCAGCGAGCGGAAGGCAGGCGACAGCTGCAGCGACGTCGCGAAGGCGCCGCCGTGGCTCAGCACCGCGTGGTGGCCGTGCGGCGACGGCATGGACAGCGTCGTGGACATACTGGTCTTCTTAGTGGTGGTGGTGGCCTGTGGTCGCTGGAAGGAAAGTTGAAGAATGGAAATGCCGAGGCCGATAGACGCCTGGGGTAAGAGCAGATGGGGGACAACGGCAACAAAGCAACGGACGAGCGGACAGCGGAGAGCGACTTGGCGGACGGAGAAGCGGAGAACACGTCACTGTTTAAAACAGGCTTCGACGCGACGGCAACAGAGACATGTATGGAAAATAGGAGAATGTGTTTGAAACAGATCGGAGCGAGGGGACACGTGAGCGACTAGGGGTACGCTCTCGGGCCATTTCGCAACCCTACAAGATCGAAACGATCGCGTCCGTCACCACCGCCACGCCTCCTCCCGCCAAAATGCGTGGACGAGTGAGTAATCGCGGTTGGAATGCGTCGACTGAATGCGGCGGCAGCTGCTGGGTGCGCGGATCACACTCTACGTCAAGCGGATGCAGCATGCGGACGGCGTGCGCCACTGTGGTCACCTCACGCACCAGCATGCGGTCGCATGGAGCCATCTCTAGACAGGCTTGTACGGCTGAGAGCAGATAGAGCGGACATGGTGATGATGATGAGCGGACGGCGGTTAGAGGGGTTTCGCCGCGAGCGAAAGCGACGTCGCGGACGCCTCTGCGTCATGGGACCAGTCGTGGCGGCAGTCGCTGGCGTTGCGCAGCGCAGCACCACTAGTGGGTGCGCCATTCCTGAAGTCGAAGCGGCGCGCCGCTTCCTGTGGCCGGCGGCCAGCGCCGCCCACACGCGACCACAACGTCTTGGATGAGCCAGCTTCTTGACAGCGTCTGGGACGGCGAGGCAGCATGATATTGGTACCTAGAGGACGCTTCTGCTTCCGGACCCAGCCGGAAACATCGCGGCGGCGGCGTTTCGTATATCTGCGGCGTTCTAGAGCCAAGCAGCCACGGGACTCGCAATGCAACGGCAGTTTGGCGACTCGCATGGCGCCCAATAGCGCGAGCAGTGGAACGTTCGACGCCGCGTGGTTTCAAATTCTAACGTCAAGTGCAGTTATGGAGAGTAGTGGCGTGGCGAATAGCCACGGCAACAGCAACTGCCTCGACGTCGGCTGTGAGCTTGGTACTGTATTGTGCGCATTAGGGACTGATAACTTCTGATCATCACGTTGGGCTGGCCCATGGTCACGTGACGCCCCCACCACGTGGCGCGGATGCCCCTGTGGTCCGTCCCACTGAGATGACCGAGTCGAGTTGGATAGCCGCCTCAAGAAGCATGCGGTAGGCGGCTGATACATTATCAGTGTGAAGTGATGGCAGGTGGTGTCTTACAGTGCATTTGCGCATGGTTGTCTGTCTACATAGGAGACACTGTGATCTATGTGTCTCACGGTCATCTACTCGGGCAGGACGCCGTCGAACCGCATGCCGCCGCCACCACCAGCGGCCCGTGCGCCGGCTATTCGACTGCCACTGGTGTTGTTGTTGTTGCTTCCACTAGACGCCGAAGCAGAGCCAGTCGTGTTGCTGTTGCTGCCATTGATCGACGCCTGCAATCGCTGCTGCAGCGCCGTTCGGAAGTTCTTGGGCACGTTTTCGGGCGCGTGGATGCGGCGAAAGTCCACGGACTGGTCGTGGCGCATGCGAACGGACGACCGCTTGGGCAGCAGCCCGCCCATCACGCGCTTCTCCTTCGTCTTGATCAGCGGCAGCGCGTGGACGGCCGTCACACTCGTGGTGAGCGACGTCGCTGTGGACGACAGCGGCGCCACGCCTGACACATCGGCCTGTGGCGCAGTCGAGTCGCCGTCATTCGCGGGCCCTGAGCCGCTCTCGGAGTTCCGCTTGCTTTCCACACGCAGAGACGACGACGTCGGCGTCGCCGTGAGCCGTTTCGATCGAGGGCCGGTGCTGTTGCCGACGCTGGCGGCGTTGCGGCCTTGCTGAGACTGCAGAGCCTGGAGCTGTGCCTGCACTTTCGTACGAGCCGTTGATACCGCTTCATTCAGCGGCTGCACAGCGTGCTCCTGGCCGTTGGTGTCGATCAGCGAGAACGTCTTGCGCTCCGATTTGTTCTGTTCAGCATTGGGTTAGTAACCTGCGACCATCCACGGTGATACCTCAGTCGAAAGAGCCACTCACCGGATCCACTGGCACGAGGCTGATGCCGTTGACCTGAAACTGCGTCTGTTCCTCACTAAGGCACAAACACAGAGTCAGCACGACGCAGAAAGTATAACTCGGAAGCCAAGAGCCTACCTGAAGATGCGGCCGATGTACTGCGTGAGCAGCGGCTGCTTGATCCATCCGGCCTTGCGCACGAACTCGCTCATCTCGAGCACTTTGAGCAGCGGCGGCTTGTGGCCGTTGCCGTCCCAGCACGAGATCTCGCCACGCGTGACCTTGACGACTGTGATGATGTCGGTGACTTCTGCGGCGACTTCTCCTAGTCGTTGGTGGAGGAAAGGCAGCGACGCCAGCGTCTCACGTAACACAACGGCACTCAGCACTTGCAGAAAGCCCGTGCCGCCACTAGCTCCTGCACCCGTGTTGTTGCTGCTGCGCCGGAACATCGCGGGTAGAATCCCAGAACTCGACAACGCACCCGCTCCACTTTGACCAGAGACCGACCCACGGCTGCTGCCACGGCGATCGTTAGTTGATGGCGTGGGCGGCACTGTGGGCGTTGCCGCTGCCGCAGACGTAGACTCCTGGCCCTTCTTGGCATTCACGTTGGCTGCACGCGTGCTTCGGTGGCCAGACACACAGACCCAGACCTCTCCTGGCTTGGGCATCGAGTCTTCCAGCAGGAACGTGTCTCGCACAGTCTCGTTGCCGTTGAGAGCCGCGATCGAGAAGCAGGGGATGAACTGGCGCTTGGTCACGGTCGCGATCATCACCGCAGGTGGCACGCTCTCCCGTTGGGCACGCGAGTCACTGTCTCCTTCACCAGTCACAGCTGCTACGATGCGACTTACTTGGGTACTGGGCCAGATACAACTGGACGTCGCGGACAGATACGTCGACGGCCGGCCTAGTTGCCACGAGCGGTGCTTGCCGAAGCAGCCAATCTGGACGCCATCCAGTGTCCAGAGACTCACATCGCCGTTACCACTTGCGAGCAACAAGCACGGCTCATTCACACGCACGTGTTCGATAAATTCCATGCCCAAGATCCGTGCAGGAGCCCCCGGCGCCCGCCACAGACAGCACACTTCCAACAAAACGCCTTCATGGTCCGGGGAGATCGTCAAGTCCCAGACTTTGATGTACCCGGCAGCGTCTCCCGTGACCAAGTGAGTATTCGTGCGATCACAGCCCAGCGCCGTCACAGCCTCGTCGTACGGATGTTCGAGCTTGACGACTGCGCGTGGCGTCATGGACCGATCGATACAGATGAGCTGGCCGGTCTCGCCGCTGGCAAACAGCATTTCGATCTTCTGCGCGTAGTACATCGTGTCGATGGACCCGGCACTTTGATAGAGACGCGACAGGAAGTCGCCCGAGTTGATGGACCACAGCAAGATGGAGCCGTCGAGTCCAGCAGTCGCGATGTATGCCGGTGGGATGTACACGAGCGCGAGGATATCCATAGTGTGGCACTTGGTCGGGTTGGAGGCCAGCGTCTTGGGGTTGGGCAGGATGTGGATGGGCAGCGCCTCGCTCTCGTCGTTCTTGTCCGCCCAGATGAAGATGTTGCGGTCCCAGCCGACGCAGCACACGAACCGCTGGCAAATGTAGTCGCCCATGCCCACGCGCAGATTGCGTTCAATGTCCAAGATGCTCGTGACTTCCTTCTCGCAGTACTTGCTGCCCTTTGCCAACGACGCAGAAGACGCTTCCAGAAGCGCAGCAGCAGCCTCAGCGGCGAGGTTTGCGTTTGAACTGGAGCTGTTCGCGCAGGAGACGCTCGATCGACCCACCCGTGGCGTGCGGATCTGACTGGCGGGCGCGTCTTCCGATGGCGGTGTGGGCTCCACTGCAGCTGCCGCATTAGAATAGGAAGGCGCTTTCGTTTGGTTACTCGTGGCCGTCGGAGGTGGCGGTCTCACTGGCGTCGCTCTGTCTGGAGGCGATAGCTTGGTCTCCTTCTCTGCCTTCGGCTGAAGCCGCGTGCGCGTGGGTGACGGCAACTCCGAGTACTGACTGAGCGCATTTGCGTTCTTACGGCCTTCTATGTCCACACCAAACGTCGGCGGAAGCAGCATGATGTCTCGCACTTTCGTCCTCCTCCGTGGGGACACATGCAGCGTCATCACTGTGGAAGCAGGTGACTGTTTGGTCCCTTTCTTCGACTTGTCTTTCGTATCCTCGTCACCGTCGCCACTCTCCAACCCCAAGAACGACAGATCGTCGGCTAGCGTTGACGCTGTCCCACAGGATGAGCCACCACCCCCAGAGACACCACCAGACCCAGATCCACCGCTAGTAAATCCACCGTTTGCGCCTGTGGAGCTCGCGGACGCTGAGCTTTCTTCCTGCTTCAGGAACTGCTTGACCAACGCGCCATTGCTGAAGTTCCACATCTTGATCAGCGCGCCGTCGTGGCTTCCAGTCAGCAGACGTCGTCCTGGGTAGTCGAACGAGATCGCAGTGACCGGGTTCTGGCCGTGGGCGTTCGAGAAGCTGCAGATCTCGTCACCTGTCTCCGCGCTCCACGTCTTGACGATCGACTCGGTGCTCATCTCGGCCGTCACGACCTGATGAAACACGCCGTTATACGACGCCACGCACATGGGCTTCTCCTTGGCAGCGTCGCCCTCTTCGTCATCGTCGTTGTGGACTTTGAACGGCCACCGTGTGAGATGCGTGGTGCCGCTGACGAGACACGGCTGCTTGGTGTCAAACAGCAGCGCGGAGATGCGGTTCTCCGCGCCGCCAGTGCTTTTGGCCTTGTCGACCCACGTCTGCAGACAGCGGTGGTTGCGCACGTCCCAGACTTTGAACGTGTTGTCGGACGCGACCGAGATGATCTGGTAGTTGTCGTCGTCGCTCACGAGATGCACGACCGACGACGTGTGGCCACGCAGCGTGGCGACGGCGCGCTGCGACGAGTACGGGTTCCAGATCGAGATGTCGCGCTCCATGCCGCAGCTCGCGATCAGCCGCGTGGATGAGCACCACACGAGATCGAACACGCCCTTCTTGTGGCGGTTGTACTCGAACTTGACGACCATGCGGTCGATGTCGATGATCGAGATGTTGGTGTCGAGCGACGTCGCGACGATCGCGCGCATGTCGTTGACCCACTTGACGCGCGTGACCCAGTCCGTGTGCTTCTTGAACTTCGTTCTGGTGGAGAAGCCCTGTGCTTCCAGCGACGCACTGCCCGCCACGTTGGTCTGGACAGAGTTGCCGCTGCCTCCTGAAGCCACGGCACTGCTAGACGAGGAAGATGTAGATGCAGAGGCTGACGAAGACGACGAGGACCCACCACTGTTACCGGAGACTGCAGCCGTACTCGTCGTGGAGCGTCCGTCGCACGCGAGCCATTGGTCCGAGCAGGTCATGACGGTGATGCCGCCTGTATCGTCGCCTATCACGAGCGCCTCCCTGTCATCTGCTGGTTTCTCGACATATTCGACGCACAGTGGAATCGCCTGGCGCTTGGAGTATTCGTTGATCTCGCCGATCAGCGTATTGGAGCCGAGGTCGTAAATGCCCAGCGTGCGGTTCATGGAGGTGACTGCCAATCGGTTCGAACGGCGCATGACGCAGCAGTCGGTGAGCCAGTTCTTACCAGTCGTGAGCACGCTCTGAAACTGCATCGTGTGGGCGTTCCACGTGCGCACGCTGCCGTCTTTGCTTGCAGTGAGGTAGAGGTACGGCTTGTCCAGTCGGATCACGCGCGTGATGAGGTCTTTGTGGTAGTACGTGGGCCGCACAGCAGACGCTTCGCTCGCGGCGCTACCCACCGAACTTGAACCAAAGCCAACTCCGCCACCGCCGCCTGCAGCTCCATTCGCACCGCTGCTATCGGACGCGAGCTCCCCAAGTTTCTCAGGCTGATAGGTCTCGTAGAAGGCGTTGGTGTCGTCGCCGATGAACTCGGCCGAGTTGTCGCTGCCACTGAGGAACATATACTTCAGCAACAATCATCAGCAGCGTTAGAATCAGCGAGCACTATCACGCCAACTGCATTACAGACGGAAACACGTACGTTGGTGAGCTCATCCCAGTCGACAGTTCCATCCGAATTAGCGTCGATCTTCTGGAATCTACGCGTCAGCCAGCGCACCTCATTAAAATACTGACGGCATCATAACGCACAAGCTAGTAATGGCAGACGCCGCACAGTTCCGTGAGCTGCGTCTCGCTCAGCGACGCGTCGATGATCTCGCGGAAGAGACTCACGAACTCCTTTTCGTTGAGGTCTCCGTCCGCGAACTTCTCCTTGAGCGACTGGAGCTGCTCCACGCCGATCTCATCGCGCGAGAAGACGGTCGCCGACTTGCGTTTGGACTTGTTCATCGCCATACTCACGCCGACGTTAAAGCGACGGCCGTCGGACGCGGATCATCAAGTGCATCCCGCTGTATTTTTTGAGCCGCTAGGCGCGTCCTTTCAGGATCCACCTGCATGTGGTTCACACATCAGAAACCTACCTTGTTTTGAGACTACGTTCGCAAACATTCGATATTTTGATTGGACACGCATGAAAAATCGAAGCTTTTGGTTTCAAAACAATTACATTGAGGGACGCAGGGGTTTCTTATAGTAAGGACGGCTCCTCACAGCGGGAGCTCGGACTGTGGTGGGTGGTGCATCTCCACGAAGAGTCGGTAGATGCCACCGCCCACGACGCCACCACATACTGGAGCAACGATGGGGATCCAGAAGTAGTGGTTGCGCAGCGTGAAGACCTGCGAGCCCCAGCCGGCGATGCTCGTGAA
>JAADWY010000633.1:0-19134 GCA_023336355.1 Pythium dissotocum
CGTCGCCAAGGCGAACTGCGTCACGTCCGACAGCGTCGCCGGGTCCTGAACATCCTTGACCACACCGCCAAACGCGCTCTGCTTGCTGCTCATGTCGACAGCGACTGGGTGCACGCCGATGAAGTCGAGGCCTTGCTTGGTGAGAGTACCAGTCTTGTCAAAGCAGAAGACGCGCACCTTACCACAGAGAGTGATTCGCTGCGCGTTGAGCGAGAAGACACCGCGCTTTTCGAGACGCTGGGCGGCGTTCGCCTGGCCTACAGTAATGACGACTGGCAGCAGTGGACTCACGATACCGGAGATCATGAACACGCAGTAGCAGAACGCCGTCATCTTGTTGGACAAGTTGCCGTTGCTCAATAGGAAGTGGACAGCGAGGAAGCAGGCGATGATACCGTAAGTCAGCAGACCGGCGATGAGTACCTTGAGGTGCTCGTCGTACTTGAAGCGCATTGGAGCCGGGAACAAAATCGATCGGATGAGCTCTCCCTTGGACGTGTGGGCTCCTGTCGTCCACACAATTGCGTCGATCTCTTCCGCACGGCCAGACGCCAGAACTCGGGTACCAGCAAAGAGCGTGTGCTTCTTGCCTGATCCTGAAGCTTCGTATTCGGCAGAGCTGTTGTCAGGGATCGGGAACTTCTGGACGGGCATGGATTCACCCGTGAGCATGGACTCGTCACAGACAGTCGAACCGCGCACGACAACCATATCGCAGGGCAGCACCCAGTTCTCCGCAACACGCACGAGGTCGCCAGGCACCAAGTCATCGGACTGGACCGTGTGCCATTCACCATCACGGCGAACCGACACTTCAGCTCTGTAGCGGGTCATCTCCACCACGGAGAACTGCATGCGGCGCTTGGTGTAGATGTTGATAACAGCTGTGATCGCAATTACGACCGTCATGACGATTCCAAGGCGCCAGTAATCGAAGTAGTACCACACGAAGTAGCACATGAGCTGGTACACGTAGAAGAGCGTGAAGAACTCCTGCGCGAGCGACTTGGGGATCGACGGCATCTCGACGGACACCGCGTTTGGACCAATCGTGTTGAAACGCGCTCGTGCCTCACCAGTGGTCAATCCACCAGCGTCCTTGCGGATCTCAGCGTACGAGTTGCCAAGCGAGACCGAGCCAGGGATGAAGCAGCCGACCGAGGCATCGTACAGGTAGCGGATGTGTTGGAATTCGAGCACGCGCGTCTCCTCGATGACTTGCACGGGCACGACTTCCTTGAAGCTGTGCTGGAGGCTGCTGGGAATGAGAAAGTTCTCGACGCGTGCGACGATGTCGGACACACCCGACTTGTCGACGAGAAGCACATCCGAGTCGTCTTTCTTGACGAAGCGCACGTATTCGGCGGTGCTGAGGTCGGTCTCAAGGCGGAAAAACTGGACGAGCTCGCCAGACATTCCGACAGTCGCGGTGTACCAGAATACCGTGATGAGCCACGTTATGAAGAACGCGACGACCAGTGGACCTGAAGGGTTGAACAATGGCGGCGAGATGCAGCCGTAGTAGTCGACGATGATCGTGAGCACAAGCGCACTCAGGCCGACAGTCGCCAGGACGAAGTATGCGAACACGGCCATTCCGAACCGAGAGCGCGAGAAGCCGGTCTGTTCGATCTCTTCCTCGTCTTCTGGCTCCGGCTCGGCGTTCTTGCCGCCTTTGGTGGTGTGAGGTGTCGTAGGGCCGCCACGGTTGGCGAGAAGGTTCTTGTTCTTGTCACAAGACGTGAGCTTGGCTTTGCAGGCATTCTTGTAAATCGCCCATGCGATCAGCGCCACGAAAAGACCAGCGTACAGGCAGTACAGCACGATCAGCTTGGCTTCCGTGTAGGTCGTGAACTGTGGCACGGTGACCGAAGGCTTCGGCACGCACAGCGCCTTCGCTTGTAAATCGACGGAGCCGTCCTCAAGCATCAAGCTCGAACACTTGGCGCCGATGGGAATGGACGCGTTGTTGTTGTTGGGGTTCTTCGGAAAGGTCCAGAAAACCGTCGCGTCTTGCGAGTCCTCGACTAGCGAGGCGTTCTGATCGGCGCACACAAGCTCTTGCTTCATCTCTCCGCTTGTAAAGTTGACGATCGCCGTCTGCATACGGCAGATCGTCTCTGGTTGGTCGTAGTAGAACGTCGGTGAGTCGGGCGTGAACTTGGAGTACGGGTAGTTGACTTGACGCTTCATGGCCCAGCCCTTGCGGAACTCATCTTCGAAGGCGCCGCCAGTCGGCAGGTTAAACTTGGTGTACACTTGCTTGTACTCATCCGAGTACTCGCAGCAGTAGAGCTCCGGGCTGTGGGACTCTGGACACGCAGGGAATGCGAGTGGGTCGGCCGTCTTGGCATCGACACCGGGACTGAGAAAAGCGACTGCCCCGAGGACACCGAGGCGGATGGTGGCGGACCTCATGCTTGCACTTGGGCAGTGGAAGGCAAAAGCCGGAATGACGCAGTGATCCGACATGACGCTGCCGGCGGCGGGCGATCCTGTGTCGGTGGGCGATGGCTGCAGAGGCCGAAGAGCTCTGCGTGCTATGGCGCCCGGAAGTTGCGCGTGAACACAGTCGCGGAAGCTGTGTTCACACGTTGAACTTCGTGTTAGGCGACAATACAGAGTGGGAAAATTACAGCAACGGGCTCATCTCCGCGTTTCAATGATATCCACTATTACAGGTATTTACGTATCGGAAGGGTATCATCTTGCGACAAATATGCCGACACCAATATAACTTGTTAAAGGTTTTGGATCGCGGAAACACAGAATTGCGACTTCAGTAAAAGAGGTTTTCAGCATCCGTGCAGAGCCGCCCATTTACGAGATTTTCGACACGCCATCTCAGCGATTTGCCATAGCGACTCGCTATTAGCGAGCAGTCAGCGAAATGCCCAAAGGGACAACCAGCATCGAATTCATGTCCCACGTCGCTGTCCTACTTTGCGGACAAATGGCCGTGTCTGTAGTGTGGAAAACGTCCGCGTGACTGTGATATGTACCTACCGCCCCTTTTGTCGGCTGGGCATGCAGAACCCTTGCTTCAATTCTACGTAGTACCACAGCAAGTCGGCAGTGAATCAAGACGTCGACGCGTCGACCTCACGGGTTGCCTACTCGACACGTTGTAGTCTCAAGACATTTGTTGTCCACTGGTTGGCGTGTTGTTTTGCCACACGCCTGACGGAGTAAATCGTCCAACGGCGTCGTCTAAGGCGAAACACCTTCGCTCTACTCTATCTCTCCCTCTTTCTACCGTCGTGTCTCGATCATGTCCTTTGAGACTCGTCAGTAGTGTAGTGTGATGCGTCTGTGCTGTATGATCTCCATGTCCGCGTGGGACAATCCCTTACAGTATGATACCGTACAATCGAAAAAAAGAAGTTGAGGGGTTCTCTTTTTTACGGCACGGTTGAGTCTCTCTTGCCATCACCTTTATCTGTGTTTTGAGTTTAATCGGCTTGAGAAACTTAGCTCCTCGGTGGATGCGTGACCGCATGCTAACAACTCACTGGGCGATTCTCTTGCAGCCTTGGAATCTAATCGACGATGGCTGCCGAAGCTTCACTCGACGAGCAGGATCCTTGAAAGGCTGTCATTTCGATCTGATACAGTAGCTGTAGGAATGCACCCGACGCAGCTCACTAGACTTCAACTTCATCATTTTAATCTGGCCGCTGGCATTTGGATTGGGTTGTGAAAGCCACGGAATGGAAGGCTTCTTATAGGCATTCTCTCTCTCTCTCTCTCTCTCTCTCTCTCGACTCTCGGTGCTTGGTTGGTCGCACTGATGCAGGAATAGTCGGCGGCGCGAAAATGAGATACGATGGCTACTATTCTTAGGCTGTCGGAGGCTCTCATGCCGTCTCCGCCCAGTAAGCATAACACGCTGCCAGCAGACTGACTCTTGTGCCGTGTCGCCGTCGTGAACTCGCCGAGTCCGCTTGCCGTGTGGGTGCCTCTGCCGAGTAACTCGGCCTGTGTTAGCCCTCACTAGCCATGAGCTCGTCACCGGTCAAGCCGCGTGAATGGGAGAAGTCGCTGACTGTCAAGTGCCGTCTCTGTGGTGGCGCCAAGTGCAAGCGATGCAGCGAAAGCGCCGTGCTGGCCAAGACAGACTCCCCCGTCCACGGGCTCCATGCTGACTGGATCGCGGGCCGCATGCTGGGCATGATGCGACCGTCGTCGCGGCTCATGAAGGACTACCAGATCGCTCAGCAGTTCCACAAGTGTGTATGCTCGCTATTTGTCCTCGCACAGTTGAACCCTTTCACTCACGAGCTCTCTTGAGCAGACTACGCGTCGCTGCGGTGTTCAACCTCACGCTTCCAGGTGAACACCCGTACTGCGGCGATGGACTTGTAACGAGCGGCTTCCCGTACGACCCAGAGACGGACCTCATGGCAGAGAAGAGTACGTAGACCTCGGTGCATTCTAGGCTAAGTCCCACCGCTGACTCGTTTGTGGATGCAGTTCGCTTCTACAACTTTGGCTGGGAAGACATGACGACGCCGACGCTGCCCTTCATGCTCGACATCGTCAAGGTCATGGCGTCCGTGCTTCAAGACGGACACAGCAAGGTACTCTCTCTCACGGTCTCAGTTATCCACACAGTCGGTCTCACATACCCTCACAACTTGATAGTTGGCAGTGCACTGCCATGCAGGCTACGGCCGCACGGGTCTGGCGATCGCGTGCTGCCTCATCTTCATGCACAACATCCCTCCGGACCGCGCGATCCAGATCGTGCGTCGGGACCGGCCAGGATCCATCCAGACGTCGGCGCAGTCCAAGTTTGTGCGGCTCTTCCACGAGTACATCAACGCCTCCAAGGTCGTCTTCGCGCTTCCGCTGATCCACGACCGCTTCAGTCTCGACGAGATGGTCGAGCAGCAGAACCGAATGGCCCACGGCGAGCGGTGTACGGGCTCACGGCTCGCGCTGCCTCGCGTGCTGGATTTCCTGTGTCGAGAGGTGGAAAAGGGAGCCGATCTGAACGCGTCGGTCGTCACACAGGCATTTATATTCCACTTACTATGGCAAGGCCACGTCCACGACGGGAAGCGAACAGTGTGTGACTACACCGAGCTCCAAGACAAGCACGGCAAGGCTGTCTGGGGCGAGAGGTACATAAGCGAGATGGCTATCGCCCCCGTTGACCCGACGACGACTGCTGTGCCGCCGCCAGTACCCGCGAGTCTCGCTCCGTGTCTACATTACGTCTCCCAGGAAGAGCTGTACCCAATCAAGGTTGCGTTCAACGTCGGTGAGTGGAACTGGCCAGAGGCTCTGCAGCTCAGCCAGAGCAGCGTCGCCCACCCACCGGCGTTGCTGCTGGATTGGCTCGAGCACCTCGCCGAGCCGCTGCTTCCCATGGAGATCGTCGCCCAGATTGACGCGTGTCCAGACGAAAGCACACTGGCAAAGTGGAAGCCGCTGAACCAGCTCCCGTCGTTTGTCGTGCGGTCGCTGGATCGACTCGTGTGCTGTCTAAAGCATCTGCTCAAGAAAGCTGAGACCACGCCGACGTCCAATGCGCTCTGTGTGCGTGCGGCGATGGCATTGTTCCATCTAAACGCCGCGACGCCGATCGCGACGCTGTGTAAACAGTCGGAGTTTGTCCAGCTCTTGGCGCGTGAGTGGCAGCCGCCCAAGCGGCTCGAACTCAACTTCGAGTCGCTTCATAAACTCGGCAAAACCAACAGCCAGCGTCGTCTACAGCCCCAGTCTCCACACGCTAAGACAGAGAGTGAGACCGGTGGTGTGGTCGCCACTCCACCGTCCTCTCCGAAGCGTGTATCACCGGAACTGGGCGTGAGTCTGGAGCCAATGATCCATCCACGGCTCCACATACCAGCGGCTGAAATCGTGGGTTCTCCAAAGCCAAAAGAACCCAACGAGTTATCGCCACTGAAGCAAATCCACTTGGAGACAACGGCGCCACACTCGCCGCTGGCTCAGCCACAGCGCCCGCCGTCAGTGGAACTCCCGCCGATGCCACGTGAGAAAGACGATAAGGAAAGCGAGCCGAGCCCAGTGAAAATGGACTCACTCGTGCCTCGCTTCACGAACTTTGACGTCGCCAAGAAGGAAGCTGAGCCGCCTTTAATTCCGCTCCTCCCACCAGAACGAGAACGAGAAGCTCCATTAGCACCGACGCCCCCAGCGATTACAGCGGCGTTGCCTGTGGAAGCAGAGAAGGATCGATCGGCAGTTCACAACAGTGCGCCATCCCATCACAGTGCACCGCCTCCTCTCACCCGCGGCCCAGGAAGCGGAGGCAACGTGTACACGCTGCCGAGTGTCAAAGGAGGCGATAGATACAAGAATCGGCAGCCGTAATACAACACACACTCACACTCACTGTTGGATTTCGATGGGCTTGTTAAGCCCATTCTAACTGACAGTGCTTTTAGGCAAACACGGCTTGCTTGGTGGTCAGAACCTTGACTGGCGCGCCCACCGAGAGCTGGCCGAGATCCTCGACGACCATGTTCGAGCCGAAGTAGTAGGACTGAGCACTCGCGTCCTTGAAGCCGAGTGCCACGCCGTTGCGGAACGTCGTCATGGTCTTGGCCGGCTCGCGGTCCGGGTGCGCGACACCAGTGTCCTGGTCCACAGTGGGCATGTTGCAGCGGTCGCACGGCTTGACGTTGCGGAAGCGCAGCCCGCCGATGGTGATGCAGTTCCATTCTTCGTCAGCGAACGCCGGCGCACCCGTGAGAACGATGCTGAAGACAAACAGGACTCGTTAGCCAGATACAGTACACAGGCGTTGTCAATGGAAGACGTACTTGGGGCGGAATCGGTCCATGGTGATCTTGTCCTTGAGCTGCTCGTTGATCTCCGTGACGGACGCGTCCACCGCCAGCAAGAACGGGTAGCCGTCCGCAAACACTACCAGCACAAGCACAATCATAAGTACCTGGCAGGCCATCGTAGTAGTTTACTGAAGAGTTTCAGGAAACCACGCACCGGTCTCGTAGCCGGGAGCGAACTTCTCGCTCGTGGGGCGCTTGAACGAGTCCTTCATGCGCACGAAGCGGAACTCTCGGTCGCCGCGCACGTCCTCAAAAAACTTGTTGAGCCACTTGGCGGCCGCGTCGCCCTGGTCCACACTCAGCATCTTCGCCCGCCAGACCTGCGTCGCGACCTCTTCGCCGTCACCCTCCAGTACGATGGGCACTCGAAGATCCTCCATGCCTGGCGCCGTCAGCGTGATCCCCTGTTCGCAAAGGAGACGATGCAAATCAGTTAATTTGGGTTTGATCACCAAAGGGGATGAAGGAGTCTGTGTACCGTAGGGTTCTCCAGGTCATCAAGCTGAGGAGCGATGACCGCCATCTTGGCGTAGCGACGCTGCGTGATGAACTTACCCTTGGCGTCCACCACCATCCACACGCGGTCGTTGGCGATGCCGCGAGCTACGGTACATACAAAATCCAAGAGTGTTATCCCTCCGTTTGTATCCATTGCCCATCACGCACAGACTCACCAGTGATCTTGGCATGGTCGAGGCGGATGCCGCGGCACGACTTGATCGGGTAGACGAAGAAGTCCTTGACCTTGACGTGGCTGATGTGCAGCGCCGGCACGGTCTTCTGCAGCGTCTTGCCGTGCTCGTGGAGCTCCACCTTGTACGACTTGGACGGCGGGATGTAGTGCAGCACCTTGCCCGTGCCGTGACCGTGGACTTTGACAGCAGAGCCGTCAGCAAACTCCTGCTCGCTCTCGATGCGCGCAGTCTCCACCACTTCATCCTTCTGGAAGACCACGACCTGCTCTGTCGTCGTAGAGGTCTTCGTGGTCTTGGTCGTAGTGTGCTGGTGGCGCGAGCGGCGCACGACGACGTACAGCGCGACGGTGAGCGACAGCGACACGCCGCACAGCGCGGCTTGGTTGGCCTTCATGATGGAGCTGCTTGATGCGTGGAGGATCGAGTAAAACTCACTGTGAGTTGGGTCCAGTGGTGCCTTGCGCCACCGTGGATTGTGAGTCAAATAGATCCAATTGATTGAGCTTTTCACTTGAACCTCAGAAAGGGGGATGACTATCATTCCGCTTTGATATTCACGGTATTTCATTTACCGTATTTTTGAAATATATTGGTGTTTTAGACAGCTCTTTAATCAACATTTACCAATATAGATAAGGATGTGTACATAATGAAACAAATAGACGCCTTCTGGCTTCGAAGCCAAGCAAAAAGCGCGAAGAGCTACACAAAAAGAGTTGCGTTGGTTGGTGAATGAAGATGGCGGTCGACGAGTTGGAGTTCCTGGTGCATTTCAACCGCACGCTCTGCATCTCGCTGCCGTCGGAGGATGCGTCGCTTGTGTCTCTGCGTCAGCACGTGCAGCAGCGCGAGGGTGTGCCCGCCGATCGTCTCGAGTTCTCCGTGAACGGCGTGCGTCTGAGTGACGACGATGCGCTGCCCGTGGTGCCAGCGATGCTGCGCGTGCGCATGACCGACGCCCTTCTAGGCGGTAAGGGCGGCTTCGGAGCCATGCTGCGAAGCCAGGGCAAGGGTGCGGCGGGAAAGGCGACCACGAGCTTCGGCGCCTGTCGCGATTTGAATGGAAGACGCCTGCGCCACGTGAACCAGGAGATCGCGATGGAGAAATGGCGCCAGGAAGGCGAGCTGCGCGAGCAGCGCAAGAAGCAGGGCGTCACGGAGCGAGAGGTCATGGACGAAGACACGGCCAGCGGCATCGCCGGGTGGTACTTGGCTACGCCGTCGTGGGCTGAGGGCATCCGCAAGTCGTACATGAAGCGCCGCCGCAACACGACGATGTGCACGCACTGGCTCAAGGCCCGCGAGAATGGACGCTCTGCGCCAGCGAATGCACCGCGCTGGTGGGGCTGCCCACGCGGCCGGGACTGTGACTTTGCCCATGGAGAGGACGAACTGCGAGGCGAAGGGCTCACCGAGTACAAGCGCCAGAAGAAAGAAGAGCAGTACCAGAAGAAGCAGCAGGAGCTGAACAAGTACGTCAACTACGAGGACGAACTGCCGACGGACATCCACGACGCGATCCGCCAGGGCATGCGCAACCGCAGCGGGAAGGCGGCCTCCAAGAGCACCACGACGACGGCATCCGTTGGAACCGAGCAGCCCGCGCCCGAGACGACGACGCTTGAGACCAGCGTGACGCTTCCAGAGCAGTGGCTTGTGCCAGTCGCTGACAGCACCATTGCGACGTTCAAGCACGGGCTCTGTGAGCTGCGCGGCCAGGGGAACTTCGGCACAGCGACCGTGGAGACGTGCAAGATCACCAAGGGCAAGTGGTACTACGAAGTGCGGCTCGTGACGGACGGGATCATCCAGCTCGGATGGGCCGACAGCTCGTTCTCGGCCAATTCTGAGACCGGGGATGGTGTCGGTGACCACGCACGCTCGTGGGCGTACGATGGCGCGCGTCAGCTCAAGTGGACGGGCGGCAAGGAAGAGCCGTACGGCCAGGAGTGGGAGTCGGGCGACATTATCGGCTGCTTGTTTGATGCGGACGCTGGGTCCATGGAGTTCTCACGCAACGGAACTCGTCTTGGCGCTGCTTTCACGGCCATCAAGAACCCAAAGACCAAGAACAGCGGCTTCTTCCCCGCCATCAGTATCGAGAAGACCGACATCTTGCTGATTAACGTCGGCGCACAGCCATTCCTGTACGCGCCGGAAGGTTTCCAGCCAGTCGCACAGTTAATTCAGGTGGCGAAGAAAGAAGAAGCGAAGCCTATCGTCACGAAGACAGTTGAGCAGCCGACGAAAGAAGAGAAGTCAAAGTCTGCCAAGGTCCCAGTTGCAACCGTGGATATTGAGCCCGTGGATCTGGACGCGTTTGAATCGACCGAGGCGTTGGAAAAGCTGGGCTTGGAAGCCCTCAAGCAGCAGCTTCAGGTCCGGAAGCTCAAGTGCGGGTACGTGAGACCGTCCATACTCCTGTATGCATTAGTTGATGAGATGCTGACAAGTTCTTTTATGTTTTTCTAGTGGCACGCTGAGCGAACGAGCGGCGCGGTTGTTCAGTACGAAGGGCAAGTCGTGGGACGAGATCGACCCCAAGATCAAAGACTTCAAGGCCATGCGGAAGTGAATCGACGTCCTTCAGCACTGGCAAATCTACCACAGATTAAGTGTAATCACTTCTTTTATACCGACGTCGTGACTCGTAGTTTGTCATTTCAGGTATTACGCGTAATGTGCGGGGCTTGGCTCTACAACTTCGAGTCTTCACCCCTTCTTTTGGCGAGTCATGGTCACGGACGTGTAGCTCATGCTAGGCTTGAACGACGACTGCGGCTGTGGTGGATATAGTTGCATGGGCGGCTGCATCGTTGGGAACAAGCCCCCAGGCATTCCTGGTGGCATCGGCGGAGGTGGTGGGCCACCCTGGCCGAATGGGCCCTGTCCGCCTGGCGTACCGTACGCTCCGAATCCTGGGGCTTGAGGGCGCGCGTGGAACTGCATCGCGAGCGAGGATACGTCGAACGCAGGGTTCATACCGGAGCTGTTGGAGCCCATGAGATGATGCTGAGGCATCGGCGGCGGCGGCGGCGGCATCGAGCCGTTCGGGAATCCTTGCTGGTTGCCGTGCTGAAAGTACATGGGTGGCGCCTGAGGAACCTGGCGCTGCTGAGGAGGTGGAGGCCCCGCGTATCCGTGCTGGCCAGGCATCCCGTTAAACTGCGGTAGTGGAGGCGGTGGCGGGTAGAAGCCACCCATTGGTCTTGGTCCTCCTGGCGGCTGCTGTGGCGACTGGTGAGGGAACAAGTGGCCCAGACCCTGTTGAGGAGGCATTGGCAATGGAGGTTGCGATGGAGGAGCAGGTGGTGGAGGCGGAGGAGTAGCCGTGCGGCCTGGAGCAGGCTGCAGGTTGGCTGCGAACTGAGCGAAGTTGAAGCTCGACGAAGGTGACGGGGCTGATGGAGGCGCACTAGCATTTTGGAGTGGAGCCAGGCCTGGTGGACTGGCATTCCGGGCAGGGGCCAAGCCTGGAGGAGGCATACAGGCATTCGGCGGAGGAGGAGCGAAGCCTGGAGGAAGCGAACGCGTCGGGGCAGTCGGCTGCGTGGCAGGTGTTGGCTGTGGTGGCGCTAGTTGGGAGATCGCTGGAGTAGGACTCTCCACGTCGGCCGCACGCGCGAAGCTGAAACGACTCGACTTGCGAGGCAGACCGGATGTCTCGTCAATGGAAACGCTGCGGCCATTTCTGCCTTCGCCGATAGTCGACACCTCGGCCAACGGCGCAACTTCGTCGAAGGGAGGGACTTCGTCCACAGGCTTTCGGGGCTTTCTCGGGACGATCTCTTCTTCGACGGAAAGGACGACCTCGGTCTCCACGACTTGGCCCACCTTCTCCTCGTACACGTTTGCACCTAGAATCGACGCGATCTCACTCTGCACTTGCGGATGCTGGAACTGCATTTCTCTCGCGGCAACGTACTGGTGGAATTCCGCGAGCATTTGCTGCTGGTACTGTTTGATCATCTCGAGCTCCTTGGCGAACTGGTCCTTGAGCTTGAGCTTCTTGATGTACGTGAGGGCGACGTGGTACTGGCCCACGTCGATCGCCTTGCGGATCAGCAGCTCCGTGTCGTACACCGAGGTCTCGCCTGTCTCCTCGGCGTCTGGTGGTGGCGCATTCAATCCAAACTTGATCGAGTACTTGATCGCCTTGTACAGTTCGCCGTGGGCGATCATGCAGTCGACAAAGTACTTGAGCAGCGAGCCGTGGGTCTCCATTGTGTCGAACTTGAACTCTCTCAGGTATCGCAGCGACGACACAAAGTCGCCAACGCGAGCAGCCTCACGCACGAGCGCGACGTTGCACTGGTCCACGAGCTCTTTCGACGACAGCTTGTTGATGCACTTGATGGCGTTGCTCCACTGACGATGCTGGAGCAGCTTCTGGGCGAGCAGCTCCAGCGGGAACTCCTTGAAAAGCCGAAACTCGAGCACGCTGGACACACCTTCGTCCCAGCTTCGCACTTCGAACATGTTCGCGACGAGCTGTCCTGGCGGGAACAGCTCTAGCAGATCAAACTGCTTCGCGTACTTGAGTGCCGAGCGGTACTGCTGCGCTCGGATCATTGCCTGGATCAGAGCCTGCGGTGTCCAGGATGGGCGAGCCTGGTCCCGCGGTCCAAAGTCGTTCTTGCCAAAGTTCTGGACCATCTCCTGCGAGTACCGCACGGCCGACTGGAAGAGCCCCTCGCGCACGAGCTCCTTGATGAACAGCGTCACGAGAAGCTGGTTGTTCTGGTGCAGTTTCATATCGCGGATCAACTGCGCCGCCTTTTCAAACTGCTTGATGTCCAGCAGCAAGCGGATTACATCCGAGGTCTTGTACTTGACCTCAAGTGCCGGCGCCGACGCGATCAGATACGCCGCGTCTTCAAACTGGCGCTGCTGCAGGAGCTGCTGCAGCAGTAGCTCCAACTGGTCCTCGGTCTTGCCCACCGCTGCTTTCTTCATTCTGGCCATGGCCGCTTCAAACGGCGTCTGCGTCGGCGTCTTGTCGCTCGGCGTGGCGTTCTTCCCCTCGCTTGTAGCGCGTCCACTCACACGCTGCTTGGGCTGCGACCCAGACCGATTAGACGTCGACCCTTCCGTTCCCGTCACTACATTGGTGCTGCCGTTGCCGCTGCGCTTGATCGTGGACTGCGAACGCCGAGGCGTGGACGTCGACCGTCCTTGCGTCGACTGGAGCTCTTCGTTTGGCGGCTGCCTGGCTTCGTTTTCCGTCGCAGCCGATCCCTTACGGCGGCTGTCTCTCTGCAGTGGCTGTGTGCTGCTCATGGCGTCTCTCTGGACGTCGGGGGCTCTGCAATGACGCGTGGATCCGCTCGCCAAGATGCCCAATGTGCCTCAACTCAATACTCTTGCTATCTATCTTCCCCCTTTCCTGGAGCCAACAGGAGCTTGCCATGGACAACGACCCCTGATTATGCAACACGGATAGTTGCCAATTTGCAACAACACCGCTGTAAAGGACTGGGGTTTCGACCAGCTGGGTTTTCAGAGTCGAAAAAATGAATTGAAGGAAGATGTGAATTGAATGATATATCAGTAGATTTCGAGAATGAAGCGTCTAGATTCGTAATTCGTCGGAAGGAGACCAAAGAAGTGTAGCCATCTGAGATCTGAGCAGCTCCTCCACTTCGACAAAAATAACACAACTCGAAGGAGAAGGAGCAACTTGGCGACCTTCGAGTAACGGCCTGCCCATGGTTTCAACTGTCTGTATATAGCCTAACGCCCCCCCATCGCTCGTAGGCTCGACGACCCACGACCCTCGGCGGCGTCACCTCTCGCATCGCGCGTCGGCAGTCGTTTTCTTGTGTGTCTGAGCTACCTGGCGCCCTTCCAGAGTTTCAGCTCCAACGACAACACGAAAGAGCCACCTACACAGCGGAAAGCTATCATCATGTTTATGAACGACGCGGCCTTCGATGACGACTCGCGCGGAAAGCCACGTCGAGGCGGATCGCCCCGCGACGACGTCTCGGACGCCGTCGAGTCGCTGACTCTGGACGACAAGCGCAAGCCCAGCGGCCTCTCAGCGCATCCGAATGCGCTCAAGGACGACGACGACATCGAGAGCCTCGTGGACGGCGGCAGCGACTACGTGTCGGGGTCGCGGTCGAGTGCGATCCAGCAGCAGCGCGACCTCCAGAAGAAGAAGCTCCAGGAGCGCATGAACGGAGGTGTGTCTGTGCAAATCTGTAGCTGTTCTTCCAGCGGTTTCTGATGGAGTTGGAGTGGGTGTGTTTGATTAGGTGTTGTGCGCACGTCGCTGCCCAAGCAGTACTCGGCGCCCCGCGCGATGGATATTGACGACAAGCCATCGTGAGTTGCATCATCATCTCCATACTACTTACACAGCGCAGACGTTTCTAACGTCCACTACTCTATTCCGTACTGCAGGCGCTTTGGCCGTGATGACGACGACGATGAGCCTCCTCGCCGCGGCGCTTCTCGTGGTGGGGACTCTGGCTACTCTCGTCGCGGTGGCCACGACGACGACGACGACCGACCGCGCAGTGGACCACGTCGCCAGGGCAGCTACAGCCGCGACCGCGAGTACGAGGGCCGTGGAAGCAGTGGTCGGGACGCTGACGTCGACCGCGACCGCGATCGTGGAGGTCGTGGTGCCGACCGTGAACGTGACCGTTCGGACCGTGAGCGAGACTCTCGCGGAGCTGGACGTGGCGACTGGGATCGATCGGAACGTGACCGCGTCGATCGTTCGGACCGTGATCGGGACCGTGAACGTGAGCGCGACCGAGAACGCGAGCGTGGCCGTGGCTGGGACGATCGTGACGGCGGACGGGACGGTGGCCGTGCTGGCCGTGGAGGCCGAGGCTCGGGCGGACGTGATGCTGACGACTACGTGGAGCCTCGCCGCAAGTCCCTCGAGAAGGATGTCGATCCACCGAAGAACAGCAAGCGCGGGTATGTTTTACTATCAGTTGTATCCATGAGAAAGAGCGTAGCACTGACGTGTTCATTGTAGAAGTGGAGGAGGTCGTGGACGTGACGACGATGACGAAGTCGACCGACGTGGCGGTCGTGGCGGAGCAAGCGCAAAGAATGTGCGTATATGAACCAGAGTAGTTGGTTATCTGGTGAGTTATCGAACTGACGCCTTCGTGGTGGGTTTACTAGCAGGCACGTGACCGCTCTCGCTCGCGGTCCCGTTCGCGATCGCGTTCTCGTTCTCGCTCGGCGTCGTCGGACGGATCGTCGGATGATGAGCACAACGACGACAACGCGGCCACGACGTACGACCCAAGCTCGTCTAAGCCGCGTGCGGCTGCCATGAAGAAGCCCAAGCTAGACATCACCGACATGCGCTCGTTCTTGATGCGTCCAGTGCCCAAGGCCTACGACGTCGTCGAGTGCTACATCGAACGCAACAAGTCTGGTGCGAACAAGATGTTCCCAGAGTACTGTCTGTACATGAAGGAGGGCGACCGGTTCCTGCTCACGGCCAAGAAGCGTCCACAGAACCGCACGAGCAACTACCTAGTGTCAATGCAGCGAGGGGACCTCTCGCGCCACGGCACCGAGAACTTCTTGGGTAAGCTGCGAGCCAACTTTTTCGGCACTGAGTTCGCGATCTACGACAACGGCTCGAACCCCAAGCACGCGGACCAGCACACGATCACGTCCAACCCCGCGGGCATCCGTCAGGAGCTGGGTACGGTCATGTACGCTCCGAATGTGCTGGGCCAGCGTGGGCCTCGCAAGATGAAGGTGTGTGTGCCTCGTGTGCGTGAGGACGGCACGCGTGTGGTGTGGCGGCCACTCACGAAGGAGGACGAGATGGTCAACAAGTGCAAGGAGCAGGACCACACCAACCTCACGTACCTCATCAACAAGCCGCCGCGGTGGAACGACCAAGTGTGTGCGTTTGTGCTGAATTTCAACGGTCGCGTGACCATGGCCTCGGTCAAGAACTTCCAGCTCGTGACGCCCGACGACCAAGAGACCATCGTGCTCCAGTTCGGACGAGTGGGCAAGGACCTGTTCACGATGGACTTCCGATTCCCTCTCTGCCCGTTCCAGGCCTTCGCGATCACGCTCAGCAGCTTCGACTCCAAGCTCGCGTGCGAGTAGAAGCCACTGACTGACCTGTGCACAGACCTTCTCCACTACTGCATTCGCCTGCTTCGTATATGACCCCTTCCTCTCATCCCAAGACCGTCGACAGTTAGCTCAGATAGCTTCCTTAATATAAGCGGCTTCCTTTCGTCGACTTCGTGATGGTCAGTCCCATACTTCTCGTATTTATAGTGACTGAGCTGCAGCACCGAAGAGAGCCACTGCATCAGTCCCAAGTTACCTGTTGATAGGGAGTAGCAGAGACATCCATGAGGTCTTCAGCCGTGCCGATGTCGACAGCATGGCCGCCGCAAGTCGCGCCAGCGACCCTCGCCGAGCGGCGTAGCATGAAAAAGGCAGCCCAGCCAGAGCACTCGTACACTGGCTACATCCCCAAGTGGCTCCAGGAGACAGAAGACCCTTTGCTTCAAGAAGCTCTGCAGCGCACACGCCACGCGCCGATTCTGGGCTACAGCGGCCACTTGCGGCATGAGGAAGACCGCATCGGCACGACGTTTACCAAGGGCTTCGAGATCTCACGGCAGCCAGAGCCAGCACGTGCGGGGCCGCTTACCGGAGACAACTCGACAACCAGACGGCCAAACAACCAACCAAACACCGAGTCAATGTCAAAGAAACGAGTCACGTTCCAAGAGCAGCCAAGGGCTGCCGAGTCCAAACCGTCGTCTGGATATCGCGACTTTGAGAAGGAACGCAATGGTGGTGACTACCAGGCGCGTCCAACGGCGTCACGTGGTGGCTCTGGATACGGAGCCTTCGACGGTGCTAGTGGATACGGTGAGATTGCAGCACCACCTCATCGACAGGGCAAGCCTGGGATGTCGCCTCGGTCGGCGTACGGCGCTTTCGACCAGGCCAGTGGCTACGGAGAGTTCCTCACTCCGCCAGGGATGTCAGCACGGTCCGGGTACGGTGCTTTTGACGGCGCGAGTGGGTACGGGCAGTTCCTAGCCCCTCCGCAGGGAGCTCCTGCCCGTGACTCCATGTCTGTGCGGTCAGGCTACGGAGATTTTGATCAGGCGAGTGGCTATGGTCAGTTCATGGCACCGCCAGGCAAAGACATGTCACCACGTTCAGGTTACGGGGAGTTCGACAACGCCAGTGGGTACGGCGCATTCATGGCACGACCAGAAGACGGGGGCGATGACGAAGAGGCGAGTCCTCGCTCGCAAGACTCGCAGGGTTACGGAGCTTTTGGAGGAGGCGGAGGCAGCGAGTATGGGGACTTCATGTCGCGCCGCTCTGGATATGGCGCGTTTGACAACGCCAGTGGATACGGCGAGTTCATGGCCGCTCCACCGTCTTCGTCAGACCGTGGACGTTTGGCTGGAAGACCCGTTGAGCAACCATCGAAGCAACAAGCCAGAGGCCCTGTACCCCAGCGACAGATCATCGTCAAGCTGAATGATGACCTTGATCGCAAGTATCAGCGAGCATTGAAGGCGGTGGGCGGAGCTGCGAGTGTGGCGCGTTTGCTGGACGCGTTTGCTGCGACGATCACCCAGCGCCACTATAAGCGCACGGAGCTGCTGCAGACCATCAAACGCAACTTCGAAAAGCACGAGCACGAAGGTTGGCACCCTGTGATTGTTTGATGTTCATGATTGATGAACTCATAGACTGACTGATTGATGGTGGGCACAGATCAAGGGCAGATGACCAAGGCTCATCTAAAGGAAGCACTGCTGGGACTCGCATGCGTGTTCACCGACGATCAGGTATGAGTACAACATTCACAGTAGTGGATTCAGAGACTCACGAAGCCTCTATCTTCTTGAACAGCTCATGGCGTTGATGAGTGTGTACGACCCGGAGTGCCGAGGCACAGTCGTCATGGACGCCATCCTCACCGACCTCACCAAACGCTTCGGCGTGTAGATCAATCCAATCAACTGTGCTCCATCAATCAAACCCAAAGCGAAATGAGATCAAATCAAGAGATGTCCATGTAAATTTTGATGATTGACGAATGCTACCTTGATGTCTAGACCTTCGCGTAGAGGTGGTCATTTGATCGCTGCGCTCCGTAGAATGGCTCGGCTGTCTGGGGCGTGCTACCGTACGGGTTGGTGGTCTGCGGCGTGCCGTGGTCGTTGGCGTACTGCACACCCTCATACTTGGCCTCGCTGCGTTCCTTTCGGCGCAAGTAGCACGAAAACAGGATCACAAGCAGCGCGCCGCCGGCGACGATCACACTGCCAACGCCCAGCGTGAGCGTCGTGTTGCTCACCAAGTCCAGGAATTCGTCGCGGCATTCGCTGTACGGCGCCGTGCCGACAGTGATTGAAGACGCGTTGCTCGAGCCCAAGAAAGTACCGCACCACAGCAGCGTGCTGGCTGTGCGCGGACACTCGTCGTTGGCCCAGTCGAGCACGGCCGTGTAGTTCTCGATCTGCTTGGCAGCCTCACAGCCGTCGCACGCTGACTTGAGCGACGGCACAAGCGAGCCAAACGCAGTACACATGGAGTTGACGCCCTTGATGTCCTTGAACGCCGATAGCAACGTCGAGTTCTGCACGGTCGGGTAGAAGATCGCGGCGGCCTCGGTCACGTTCATCTCGTTACAGATGTAGGCGCCCTGCGCGTAGCAGTAAACGCGGTCGAACTCGGTCTTGATGCTGGTCTCGTCGTCATCCGCTGGGTACGTCTTGCTGTTCCAGTCGTCGGCCTTGCTTCGAACGCTAAAGGCAAATACCGCGGCGGCCACGAACACGATGAGCACGAGCACGACGATCCACGAGTACAGCAGCAGACCAGCGCGCCAGCGGAAGCACGCGGCGATGGAGCCGAGCACCGCCAGGCCAATGATCACGCCGCCGATGATCTCCAGCACGGTCAGCAGTGTGTCCGCCGAGCTCCAGTACTGCGTGACGACGTCGATCCAGCCCGAGTCCTTGGCGTGGATGGCCGCGACGAGCACCACGACGCCGCCCGCCAGCAGCACGCAGTTGATGAGCATGAGCAGCAGCGCAGTGCAGAGCTTGGAGGTGTCGGAGAGGCAGCCCATGACGCTTCTTGTTGGTTGTGGGGTTTCTTCCGCGGTTAGGAATTGGGATAATGGAGGGATGCTGGTTGGAGCTATTCAGTGAGGAGGTGTGTTCTCCATCAAGCCACAGCCTGTCTGTCACACGGCTATGGCACTGAATCATGAACAATTCCCAATCAGCGCATATGACATTTCAGCATATATTATTTGATAGAGTAATTTTGACATATTTACTGGTGATTCACGTCTTCGTATTGTAGCGGGTATCGAAACTGAAAGTGAACCAAGAGGCGAACGTCTGAGAAATGGAATTGTGTTGGAACCCAAAATTCTGGTCAACAGCTGCACCCATCAACAAACGAGCCAAAACGCCAACAAAATGCCACGCGCGTTGGACATGCGAGTGACCAGTGGGTACGAATGGGAGCGCCTTTGCATGAACCGGTACCTGCCAATGTGCGACACTATCGGTGCCGATATGGCACAGGGTACGATGGAGGGTACTGTCCAGCCGGCTGACGTA
>JAADWY010000634.1:0-19097 GCA_023336355.1 Pythium dissotocum
GCTGTCGCCAGCCAAGAGCCCATTGATTTGGTCAAGTTCTTCAACCGCTTCACGATGGAAGGCTTTGCGAAGATCGGTTTCGGTATTGATCTGAACGGACTGGACGCGCAGCAGGACCATCCATTCATGGCGGCGTTCGACAACGCCCAGCGTATCGCGTCCTTGCGCTTCATGCGTCCGAGGTTCTTCTGGAAGCTTCAGCGGTTGTTGCAGGTGGGAGACGAAGGCGAACTCCCAAAGCACCTCAAGATTATTGACGATACCGTGCTGACGATCATCTCACGCTCGTTGGAAGCTCGTCAGGCGCGTGGCCCTGACTACTTAGCGACGTCCTCAGCGGCCCATGGCAAAGATATCGTCTCGCTGTTCCTGGACGACGTCAGCTACAACGAGAAGCGAACCGACAAGCCTTTCGATCCCGTGTTTCTACGTGATATCGTGGTCAACTTCCTCATCGCTGGTCGCGATACAACAGCGCAAGCCCTGTCGTGGCTCTTCTTTGAGCTCAGTCAGAACCCCATCGTGGCGCAACACATCCGTGTGGAGCTCAAGCAGAAACTGCCGCAGCTTTTCGACAGCAACATCGAGCGACAGCCACCGACAATGGAACAAGTCCAGAACCTCACGTACTTGGAGGCGGTCCTGAAGGAAACACTGCGTCTCCACCCGTCAGTGCCCATCAATTTCAAACGTGCAGCTCACGACACGGTTCTTGTCGATGGTACTTTCATCTCCAAGGGTTCAAGCGTGCAGATCTCCTCTTACTGCCTCGGTCATGCAGCGCACGTCTGGGGTCCCGACGCCAAGCAGTTCCGACCAGAACGATGGATCGATCCGCAGAATCCTGACAAGCTCATCACGGTCTCCGCATTCAAGTTCGTATCCTTCCATGCTGGTCCTCGCATGTGTCTGGGCATGAACCTGGCCATGATGGAGATGAAGATCCTCGTCGCGAGTGTACTCAGCAAGTTCCAGTTGGACGTCGTGCCGGGCCAGGACGTCACCTACGATATGTCACTCACACTTCCGATCAAAGGACAGTTCCTCACCCGCGTGCGAGCTCTCTGATCTGCGGTCGATGTACATCGGTGTGCATGGTTCGAGCCGACACCATACATGATCAAAGCTAATTTCCAGTGTTGTAATACTACTTCCTGTTCATAAAACCTCAGTTGTTTCTAGTGGACGAGTGGCTTGACCTTGACCATGAGCGGACCATCGACAGGACAGGTCAGCGCGATCTCGTACGTGATGCTCCACGGATCCTCCACAGTCGTGAATTCGAATCGAGCCATGAGAACTGACAGCGCGATCTTCATCTCGCGCATAGCAAAATTTCGGCCGATGCAAATGCGAGGGCCAGCGAGAAACGGCGAGAACTTGAACGGTGAGAACGTGAGCAGCTCGCCAGTCGTTGCGTCAAACCATCTTTCCGGCTTGAACTCGGCCGCGTCCTCGCCCCACACCGACTTGAGTCGGGCCATGGTGTACATCGACAGAACCACACGCTCGCCTTCCTTCACGAACGTACCGTCGCACAACATCGTGCTCGTCAACGCTGCTCGGGAGGTCACCGCAACCGGTGGATTCAGTCGCAAGTTCTCACGGATCGTCGCCTCCAAGTATGTGAGGTGCTTGAGGTCCTCCATGGTCGGCGCTACCAGCTTCCCCGTCATGAGAGCGGGCATTTTGGCCTTGATCTCGTCTCGGATCTTCTTGGCAACCTCAGGGTACCGATTCATCATCACGAGGAACCACGACATGCTGTTGGACGTCGTGTCCTTGCCGGCGAATACGAAGTTGATGGCCATGTCGCGGATCTGGACGAGCTCCGAGTCCTCGCGCCACTTCGTCGCCGTTACTTCGTTCACCTTGCTCTCCAAAAAGAACGAAACGAGGTCTTTGCTTGCTGGCTTCGAGTCGGAGGAGCTCTTCGCGGCGACCGACTTGGTGATGATGTCGTAGATGAGCGTGTTGAGAACGTCGATTCCCTCCTTGAACTTCTTCTCGTTGCCAATGTTCAAGAACCGCTTGAGCTTCCAGAGCCACGCAGGCGACTGGAGACGTAGCTGCAGAACTTGAGAGCAGAAGGAAAACGCGGAGATAAACGCGTTGTCGTCATCCCCTTCAGAGGTTCGCTTCAAGCAGTCGAGCTCCACGCCAAATGCAAGCTTGACAAACACGTCGCTCGTAAACTGGCTGATGAGATGGCGGAAGCTCAGCGGCTGATCTTCGTCGGCAGAGGCCAATACTTCGTCCAAGATCTCCACTTTCTCACGGATCACGTCGTTGATGACGTCCTTCATCATCTGCATGGAGAAGAGATGACTCGCCGTCTTGCGCTGGAAATGCCACTCCTCGCCGTCGACAGCGAGGATGCCACGGCCGTGGAACTCGCGGATTGTCGCGTTCAGCAGTTCGCCCTTCCCGAACGCATCGACTTGTGTCTTCAGAATGTCTTCAAACATCTCGGGCAATGCCACAACGACAGCGCGCGGACGGCCGAGCACGAGGACCTGCCACGTGCCGCCATTGTGGCGAATGCTCTGCTCCGTGAACCAGTCAAACAGACGAGCACGCTGCTTGGACAGCATGTCGAGTGTGTTGCCCAGGAACGGTAGCGTCGATTCTGGACTTGGTGCCTGCTTGCCATGAGAGTCCTTCTTGTTGCGACTCGACTGCACCAGCAGGACAGTGGAGACGGTGAGCACCAGGGCGGCTACCAGCCCAAGCGACACATCGCTGGTAGCAAACAGCTCCGCGACAGAAAACACCATGGTGGGCTTGGTCTTAGTTTTGTGGAGGGGGTCGGAGTGGTCGGGAAAAAATTGCGAAGTGGCTAGGAAGACAACCAGAATCTCCATCTCCAGACCGCAGAACCACCCAAACGACCGTCAGACTTGGCGCATCGAGTTCTGGTTGTTCTCAGACCGGAAACCCAGGCTCAAACTGGAAAGCCCATAAGCACTTCCCACGTCCGTCTGCCTTGAGCGCAGTGTCTCCTCCCGAGAACAAATTACAGTACTACAGTGCTGTACTTCGTGCCGAATCTCTTCGCTGTGGCGTCCAACAAGTTGAACTTCATCACTGTCGCGACAGGCACCATGACTGGTCACTGACGACGGGCTCTTGTGCAGCACATGCACGAGAAGACGGATATCCTGAGATGGAACTACTGGTTGATTGTTGACACGCAAAATGACGCCGTCAAATATTGTGTTCGCGGGCTGTGGCATTGGATATCGAAGTCACTGCTCGAGAGCTGGAAGCGGTGCATGTTGTGTTAGGTTGCAGTGATAATGTCACGAAGTCGAGTGTCTCCGGAGAAACTGGAGCTGTTGCTGCGTGTGCGAATCGACCTTCAGATGGGAACGAGAACACAGACCCCGCCTTCACGAGCGCCAATCTGTCGGAAGTCGGGAAGCTGGGGAAATGCTTGCTTCGTGTCCTGTTGCCATTTTATGATTTTGTGCGCTCGGGTTGTGCGGGTCCTCCGTCAGTACCAATAAACGACTGGCCCGATTCTCACGGAAAAGACGCGCGGGCTGCGAAAGGGAGTTTATGCATGTACACACGTATGCCATGGCCACGGGTGTCGCCGCAAGCCCCTATCATCGCAAAGCGTGGATTTGGAGGTGAGCAAGTCCGATCCCTCTCCTACCAGTACCGTCGAGAAATCTTGGTAGCAGTCCTGCGTGAGCGTGTGACCGACGCGGGAGTCAACACCATCGCGCGACGCAGATTGCTCTCGCGTTCGTATCCATGCGAGAGGCTCTGTCGCCACGGTCTCTGTTCCACATTGAAGCCATCAAAGCTGCGATGGTCATCCACCACAGCAGCCACCTGGCGATGATGCCCGACCAGAAAGGCCACAACAGCGGGAACACAGTACCGGTAGCGATGCGCATCGCTATTGATATCATACCGGTATTTCATGCGCAGATTGCCAACTTCAACAATGGAAGTGTGTCTTGTCTCTCCATAATGTCGAGGGGGAGTCAACGCCACGTGGTGTGTGAGACAGATTACCTCCTCTTCCAAATGGATCGCGACTGGTACCGTAATCCATGCTTGATTGGCCTCCTGCATGATTCTCTCAGCGAGGGTCTCTATCTCTTCATCGTGAACCTTCGTGCGCGACGGATGCCGCTCTGTGCCAACGGCTCAATGGCTTGCAGCATGATCCTCAAGTTCATTCCGCAATTTGCTTGCTTCTTCCGCTACCGCCAACCAAGAAACCTCCCAAGCTCACTCCATTCACAATGGCACCCGCTAAGATGCCTGTGCCAGGCTACCACACCAACACGCCACTGCACCCGTCGTTCGACCAGGACATCCGCGACTTGCACCTGCTGTACGACTACGACGCCCAGGACGAGCACGGCAACCCGCAGAAGTGGCGCTACGAGATGTGGTTCTTCTCGCACGACCGCATCGTGTACTCGATCCACGGCGGCCCCATGGCCGGCCGCCTCAACTACCAGACGGTCGCGTTCCAGTGCATCCGCCCAGGCGAGCTCTGGCAGTGCAACTGGCTTGAGGAGACCGGCACGATCGTCTCGCTCGTGTACGACATCACGAACAAGAAGATCTCGACGATGATCGGCTTCTCGCAGGGCCACTGGGAACACGCCGAGGAAGCCCACGGCGACAAGCGCAACCCAGCGGACTACGCGCGCTGGCGTAAGCTGGCTGAGGTCGGCAACCAGCGCGACCGTCTGATCCTCAGCGAGCAGGCCGACATCCTGGAAGTCTCCAAGGGCGCAGGCAACCTCGTGCCGATTGCGCCGGACGCAGAGACGCTCTAAGAGGATCGAATTGATCTTGACGTGAAGGCGCTACTTCAATGTTACTGAAAGATAATACTCCGGTGTACGCGATTTCTTTGATTGATCAAATACAAGAACCATTGAATTTGACAGCTTCTGATGAAATGCAAATCTGGGAAAGTGAAGAGGGACCTGTTGATGTTTCGGCCCTTGAGCTCACTCAAAGCTATCACCAAAAACTAACACCCACGGCTTCCAGTGCGCTTTTCATCGGTCTTCTTCACCATGTTCGTGAACACGTGGCACGTCGTTGACGACCACCTCCTCCAGAGCCCACCCGATACGCTCTATCGCGTGGAGCACTTGGGCAACCGCCACTACGTCTTCTCCTCACGCGCAAAGCCGACGTTTCAGAGCCACGATGAGTTCGTGCACATGAAGTATCTGCACGCTGACTGGAGCAGCAGAGTGCTGACGCCGTTCCTGTCGGCGTTCGCCCATTGGCGACACGCGTATAACTGGGCGGCGCATCGCAAACGCACCATGAACGACTACAGCGTGCGGATCCACGAAATCAAATCCGACGGACTCGTCGTGTTTGGCGCTGGCGGCGGCGAGTTCCTCGTTCTCGATGAGATCCCGAACTGGAACGTTGTCGAGACCTACGACGTGGACGCGAACGCAGGGGCGGACTCGGTCTCCATGTCGGACTCGGACTCCTCCAGCGAAGACTACTACTGACTCGGCGTCTTCAGGGTCGCCCCATTTTCAGGAGATTGCTGGAACTTCAAGTATCAGATGTGAGAGGTTGTCTCAACAATTGAAGAGCTAAGCCAACAAAAACTAATCGAGAAATTAGCCTGAGAAAGAACATCAGGCATCCCTTTGATTTGAAGGACTCTAGGCCACCTCACTTTCGTATCGACGGGAAACACGCCACCTCCCCACACTCGTTCTTCAACAGAAGCCCCTGCAACTAGCGCGATCATGTACGCCGACACGTGGCACACTGTGAACATCCACGGAGACGCTCTACCGCGTGAGCCACTCGGGTAACCGCAACAACGTCTTCTCGTCGCGTGCGGTGCCGCAGTTCGACGGCCATTACGACTTCGTCCACTCCAAGAAGCTCCACGCGAACTGGCGCAACCGCTCACCGACGCCGTTCCTGTCGACGTTCGTCCACTACAACCACGGGTACAACTGGGCGGCGCAGCGCCAGCGCACCAATGGCGACCACACTGTGCGCATCCACGAGATCACGACAAACGGATTGCTCGTGTTCGGCGCCGGCGGTGGTGAGTACCTCGTGCTGGATGAGATCCCCGACCACAATGTGGTGAAGACGTACAGCGTGCGAGACGACGAGTTGGACTACGAATCCAGCGATGACGACTACTACTACAACTGAGACGCTGGAAGGAAGCCCAAGGTCCTTCACGGAAGTGATGGGATTGATCTATTGGTGTGCTGTGTAGGTTCACTGAGTGGAGCTCTTGTTGTTTCGAGTGGACCGACCACTCGAAGTAACATGGGTTTCCCACGACGGGAGTCCCGTGTTCACATGAGAACTCGCACGGACGAGTGGCTGGTGTGGGCCACGATTATCTACTGTAGTGTTTAGTTGTCGTTGTCGGTCTAATTCTTTATCGCGCCCCGAGGGGGCGGCCGTTTAACATGTACTCCTACTCTTGAGTCGTCTACTCGTGGCGCACGTACGTCCAAATCATCGTTCCGATTGCCACGCGGGCCGACGTCACCATCGTCCTCATGTCAACATGGAAGGCTGAGAACTAGCCTAATTAGATGAGCGCCAGGATGAGAGCTCCCACCAGTATTGTCCAATCAACGGCTTCCAAAATATTTTAGTTTGGTCTGAAATATCAGACTCTGAATTCATAATCAGGAACTGAGATGCTGGAGACTTTGAAATCTTCGATGAGTATCAGGCAGCGACTTCTGCGTCGTTGTCGCTTCTCTCCCTCTCTCTCGCTCTTCGTCGCCATGCACGGGCCCATATTGGAGAACCACCGCCTTGAGAATCCTCCCAAGTATCTCTATCGCGTGGAGCACTGGGGAAACGATGACTCGGTGTTCATTGCGCGCGACCCCGTGCACGTGTTTGAAAAGGAGAAAGTGTTTTCACACATGCTGAAGCTGCACTCCGAGTGAAGTTGCAAAGTTAAGACGCCGCTCGTCGCGACGTTCGGTGACATGACAAATGCGTTCAACTGGGCGCACCGCATGCCCCCGAGGAGATTCGACCTCGTGTGCGTCCACCAGATCAAGACCGACGGCCAGCTCGTTCTTGTTAACCCTGTCGACGGCCACGAGTTCTTCGTCCATGGTGAAATCCCGCGTCAGAACATCGTCAAGACGTACTACGTGTCGTCGAGCGGCTAGTAATGATACAGGAGCCAAGATACCGAACACGGACTGCAAGGGAGCTTGCTCACCAATGTATTGTTGTGCTAATACGTACTTCAGAATACCGTTTCTATGCTCCTCGATCAACAGCAAGCACACCAATCATCACGATAGCTGCGGTCGCAAAGGGAGAATGCAAACGATGCGAAGAGGAGGCTGGTGTAGACGCTGATGGCGGCTTCAATGCGCTGTCAGTGAGCGAGCCAGAGTCTGCGCGCGGGCTCTCAGTTGCTGTTTCCCCACGCATCGAGCCATGACTTCCGCGGTGTGTTTCTTCCCCTTCCTCCAAGCTCGCGACATCTTTGGCGTTGCTTGACGTGCCACTACTGACGCTGCTGGCGTGGCCAGCTGACGACGATGACTCACCGAGTTCGGCAACTGCTGCAAACGCAGCCTCACTGCCAGTTTGCTCGGTGTCGCTGATATCGTTCAACACTTTAAACTCGGCTGACAGGAGGATGATACCGCCGGTCGCGTAGGCTTTGGTCAACTGGGTCTCGTACTGTTGCATGTCCGCTGGGTACTGGTCGGCCGCAAAATCGATGGGGTTGTCGTCTCGAGCATGGTTCATCTGCGCGCGATCGTGGATTTGCCGTTGGAGCTCATCTTCTGCTGGCAGAGGCGTCTTCGCGAGTGTCTTTCGGTCTTCGTTTAGCTTGAGAATGGTCTCTGCGGTGGCACGGACGGGCATCATCTCGCCCAAGATGCACTCACGTTCAATCACTCGAAGCACTGCCTTGCTGACCATCAGACACGCGGCGCTGGTGCTCAGCCGAACGAGCTGAGAACGCGAGGGTGCCACGTCGAAGGGAAACGCATTCACTCCGCCACTCTGGTCGAAGCATCTCCGCTGCAGTTCGATATTCCGAAGAGAGAACTGCGTCATCTTGCTCTGCGCTTCGCTTGTACACGCTGGTAGCTCAGTCGCCGTCGCTACCGACGTCGGAGAAGTCTCGTCCGCGGCGTGTACGGTAGCTGACCCGGCATCGTCTTGAGCACTAACTGGCGAAGACAAGGCCACGATACCCACGAGTAACCATAGGACAAGAGACACATGCCTGTAGGAGCAACGGTGCTCCACACTAGATGCCATCATTGACGTCAGGTCGGGGAAATCGCGAAGTGGACAGCTCCTAGATGCCATGCGTGAGAGCGTCCCCCAGTGCGAGGCTACCGTACAGCGTCCCGTGTTGGCACGTCACACGCCGCCCATCAAGAGGCACGGGCCGTGAAAGAAATCCGGTCGCCGAATTTGAACGGATTCCAGGTGGAACCGAGCTTTTCAATTTGACTTGAAAAATGTATGGAGACGGCAATGTAGCCATTTGACGGGACCCATGTGTCCATCCAGCTGGTGGGTCTCACCTCTCCAGAGCTGAAGAGCTGAACAATAAAAAGCACTTGATTTCGCTCGTCAGCCTCACTCAACAACATACGCTTGATTATAATATAAGTATACTTCAGACCCTCTATCCTATTGAATTCATCCATGGCTCACCGCTGTGACTCATTCGCGGTAGCGGCAGCGAGCCGGCTTTCAGGTGTTGAAAGACCACCACCAGCCACAGCATTGATAGCTGGACTGTCAATCGGCTCCTTGAATCCCAGCTCCTGACGCGCCTCCGCCATGAGGAACACACTGCCGCACACGACCACAATCTCGTCTTCGGAGGACGTGCGTGCTGCATTGATGGCGTCACTCACGCCTTCCGCAATCGTCGAGATCTTGTCAAACAGAGGCGCATTGGCGTTCTGGAGCGAGAGGTTCACTTCTTCCAGCGACGCACCGCGAGGGTGGTTCGCCTTGACGAGATGCACGCGCGAGTTAAGTTCTGCCTGGTCCTTCGCATCGTCGTACACGGTGCCCATGACTTGAAGCACCTTACTGATGTCCTTGTCCGCCGAAAAGCCGCATACGAACCGAAAGCTCTGAGTCGGGAACCGCTTTCGCAGCGATCGCACTAGTCTCTCGAACGCCGGCATGTTGTGAGCAACGTCGAGCACGATCGTCACCTTCTTCTCGTTCGAGTTGGGTCGTACAATGTGGAGGACTTGGAAGCGGCACGGCGGTCGAAGGCTCAGTGCTGAGTTGATCCGCTGGCTCTCAAGATCCACGACCAGCGACGTCTTCTTGGCCTTGCCCTTTTCTGCGATAGCATTCAGCTGAGCGCACACTTCGCGTGCTATCGCCGTGTTTTCGGCGTTGAAATCGTCGTCGAAATCTCCACCAGCGTCGATGCGCACGAGAGGGGCATTCACAGCATTCGCGTGGCTTTGCATGATATCGAGTGGGACTTGAGGTCCGATCACAACTGGCGCTCCAGGCTTGATGATGCCGGCCTTCTCTCTTGCAATCGCCTCTATCGTGTCTCCCAGAATGCGCGTGTGGTCCATGCCAATCGATGTGATCGCAGACACTGTCGGTGTGACGATGTTGGTCGCGTCTAGCCGGCCGCCGAGCCCAGTTTCCAGCACGACACAGTCGACTTGCTGCTTGGCAAAGTGCTGGAAGGCCAGCATCGTCGTGATCTCGAAGAACGTTGCCGGGATGCGGAGCTGTGCGCTCACGTTGAAGATGTGCGACAGGTGCTCGCACACTTGGTCCTCTGAGATGAGCTCTCCGTTGATCTGGATGCGCTCTCGGAAGCACGACACGTGAGGAGACACGAACAAGCCCGTCTTGTACCCGGACCGCTCCAGCGCCTTCGCCACCTTGAGCGACACGGAGCCTTTGCCGTTTGTGCCGGCGACGTGGACGATCTCAAACTTGGACGCTGGGTCGCCGAACGCCGCGTTGAGCTGCTTCATGTTCTCGATACCCAATTTGACTGCAGTGAAGCGGTTCACCTGGTACAGCCGCTTCACGAGGAACTCGTACGCGTTGGGCTCAGGTACCACCGTCGCAGTCGCTTCATGTTGGGCGGGGGTCGGAGCCAGTCGAAAGTGCGCTGGTGAGAGCACTGTGTATGCGGGGAAGCGGCGACGCAGTGAGGCGTCCACAGCCGCAGTGGCGAGGCCGCCTGCGCGTACGCCTAGCATCGAGCCGCGCATTGGTGTGGTCGGAATGGATAGATAAAGAATGGAGCGTCCCGTCCGATCTGGGGTCGGACGCCAATGACGCTCCGAGGTTCCGAGGTTGGAGACCTTCCTGCTGAGAAGACCCGCCCGCGCTGACCCGCCCGCACTGAGGATGAACACGAACTGGTGGTCCAACAGCAACCCTAGTCATCTTCAAAATATGATGTGTGATTGGTTATAATGGCTAATAATGGCTAATGATTGGTAGATAATCTGTGGGTCCCGAAAGTGGTGACGTGAACGTTTTCGAAAGTTGATGGCAGAATCACATCTGTCGAATGAAAACGTAATATACATGCCAAAACAAGGTACACTTGGAAATGTAATAGTTGGAGGTGGCTGCATATCGTTTTCTAGAGAAGATGGCTCTTCGAATGACAAGCGAAATGGCGGATGTCGTCTCGCATGAGCTGTGGGTGCGAGAGCTCCCGCTGTCGTTCCAAGCGGGTAGGTGGCTATAGAGTACCGGTATGAATCTATGAGATCTACTCGCTGTAGTGCTCACTGCTCTAATGTGGCGCTGTAGAACTGCGCGCAGAGGGCGGCGCGGCGCTGCTTTTCCTACTCCGTCAAGCCATCGACACCTTCGACGACACCGGCCTAAATGACTGCAGGCGCTTCGTTGATGAGGCGTACGACCGCACGTGGGAGCGCCTACATTGCGGCAGCTGGAAGAGCATCCATGGTGTGTGGAGACAGGCGTTCGGATTCACCAGCATTATCAAGGTAGTGTAGCTGTGAATCGCAAAACGATTGCGAGGAGACGGCAGCTAACGAAGCTTGTAGGCGCAATATTTAGCGAGAGAGCGATTGTTCAAGGAGAGCTTGAGGGCTCTGGATATGGTGCGTGTGTATGAGTTGGCAGTTGCTTCGCCACAGGTTTGTTTGCCTGACTGTGGTGCAGTGTCTGATGATGGCAGGGCCTTACGCAACTCCTCAGGTGCACAAGATGATCGCCAATGTCGAGCAGTTCATCAAGCAAAGTGAGGGCGGCGATTCAGACGAAGATCCGACGAACGTGGGTAATTGTGGTAACCCGCATTGCTCTCGACTTGACGACTGACTTGAGGTTTGTGCTAACTCGTAGTTCAAGCGCCGGCGTCTTGACCTTCCTGATCGACCGCAGTCAACGAAGCCGTTTCCAAGTCTCGCGTTTCCCATCCAGAGAATCCCCATGCCGTCTTTGGATAAGTTTTACTCATCCTACATGATGACCGAGTGAGCGAGCGGAGCTGTGGCTGCGGTGATGACTTGCTATGCACTCTAACTTGTGTGTCGTTGCCTCTACAGGACCCCTGTCATTATCACAGGCGCTATGGATCTGTGGCCGGCAATGGGCAAGGAAGATCCCGGTCGATCATGGCAAACTCTCGAATACTTCCGACGAATTGCAGGTCATCGAACTGTCCCCGTGGAGGTGAGGAGTGAAGCGAAATCATGCCTGTTTGTAGTGGCTGACTCACAAATACGTTGTCCTCTAGGTCGGCTCGAGCTACTTGGAAGATGACTGGAGTCAGCAGCTCCTAACACTGAACGAGTTCATTGACCGCTATCTCAAGGTGCAAGACTCCATCAGCGCAGATTGTGAAAGCCCACGCGTCGTCGGGTATTTGGCACAGCACCATCTCTTCGAGCAGGTCCAATCAAATCATGATTGTCTGTTCTGATGCCAAGCGTGGCTGATCATCCGTTCATGTATTGCAGATTCCAGCGTTGGGTAGAGACATCATGACACCTGACTACTGCACACTAGAACGCAACGAAGACGGGGACGACGACGTCGCCGTGAACGCCTGGTTCGGACCCGAAGGAACCGTATCGCCGCTGCATTTCGACCCGAAAGACAATTTGCTCTGTCAGGCTGTGGGGAAGAAGTACCTGCGGCTGTTTGCTCCGTCAGAGAGTGACAAACTCTACCCTGTCGAAGGCCTGCTGAGCAATACAAGTCAAGTCAGAGTGGAAGACCCGGACCTGGACGAGTTCCCACGTTTCGCGGACGCAAAGTACATCGAGTGCGTGCTCGAAGAAGGTGAAATGCTGTATATTCCTCCGCGCTACTGGCACTTTGTGCGCTCACTGAGTACGAGTTTCTCGGTGAGTTTCTGGTGGTCGTGATGGTAGCCACAGTCTACTCTTTCAAATAGAAATCCACGAGGCTGTCGAAGTGGTAGTGTTCAATGAGCTGGTACAAACGCGGCAGGTTTTGCTTGACGTTTGAGCCCCGGAACTTGCACAGGTCCACGTACAAGTCGGTGAGAATGCCGGCGAGGTAGTTGAGTGCCTTGGGACTTGCCTTGAAGTCGTTCATGATCTTCTCCCCCTGGTCGAGAATCTGCTGGCATTCTGGCGCCATCCACGTAGCGTAATCGTCCTCGTGCATCTGGAGCTCTTTGATGCCATCAATGAGCTTCACTTGGCTTGCTAGTGCGTGCTTTGCATCCAACAGAGGACGCAAGAACCCCAGCATCACTGGAATGGTCTCCTTCTTAATGTCGAGGGAGAGGTTCAGCGTCACCTTTCGCGCTGTGGCTTCTTTGGTGATGACTTCCTTTAAGATCGCGATCACCGAGACGGATGGAGACGTGAACGACGCTTCTCCCTTGCGGTAGCGACACACGAGCAGGTTGCCAAGGTAGGTGTTCTTGTAGTGCATCACGACGTCTTCCTCCTGAAGGCGACTGGGCACTTCAGGAAGACAGAGTGAAACCCACTCGTGGATCTGCAAAAGCGTGAACGCCCCACTCAGGTGGAGAGCGTTCGTGGGTCCCTTGAGCTCGCCTTCATCCACTTCGTTAACGCGGTGGTGCAACGAGAGTGGCTTCACATAGAACTTGATGGTTTGCGCGGCCTTGGGAGTTCCATCCGTGATGACCGTCGCCTCGACATCACCAAACTGGCCTTCGATGGTGCGAATGTTGAACTCGAGCCGGTTGGTCGGCTCCAAGCAGCGGTAGGTCGCGAGGAAATGCGTGTTGTTCTGAGGATCCACTGGCGACTTGCTCACGATCGCCAAGTTGCGGTCGTTTTCGAGCAGATCGATGGGCACGGCCGCGTGAAGCACCACCGATTGGATATTCATCGGCACTTCAATCGACACGTCGTACGCACCAAGCGTCGGATTGAGCTGGAATTTGTGGTTGACGACCAAATCCTCTGCGACTGGCAAGAAATCCTTCTCGCTTCCACGCAATCGACTGGCGCGTTCTTTCTCACGAGTGAGCTTCTCCTCCAGCTGAGCGATCTCCTTGCGTAGCTTCACAATGCGGGTCTCACGCTGCACCGTTCCACGTGAACGACCGAAGGAATCCTCTGCATCTGGTTGGTCAAGTGGTTCAGTGGTGAAGCTCATCACTCGTCCGGAAAACGTCGTGGCGATGATCTCCTCGTAGCCTGGCGTCGACACGATACCTCCTTGCACACATCGGACACTGTCGCTATTCACGTACTCGAACAGCCGCGTCACGTAACCACTCATATCGTACGAGTAGGCCTCGACACGGCCATCGTCGCGTCCGATGACGATCTCCGGTTGGTCGTCCTTGTTGATGTCGAAGCACGCGATCGAGTTGATTGCCGATGCTCCTGTTGAAGCCGACGGTGTAGCCGCATCAGCGTCGGAGATCGTCGACGTCTTCCACTTTGTTTTGAGCTTTTCCCCGTTGAAAGTGACCAACCCGATTGCTCCGGTCGTCGTGCCATACACGATCTGGACTGGACCAGGAGTGTTGTACGACTTACCTTGGTGCGGTTGTTGCACGCGAGCGAGTGCCGTGACTGGTGCAGCGACCGATTTCTTCGCCACGACCGTGCCGTCTTTGTGGATGACGCGCAGGAATCGGTCCTGGCAGCCAAGCACCACGAAAAAGTCCTGCTCGTGGTTGACAGTGATGACGAGCATGTCGTTGATCTTGTCGGGCGACATGAACGAGCTCTTGTCGACGCCATTGTCGTACTGGTTGTAGATGAAGTCGGTTGACGTCCACAGCTTGCTGTCGTACGTGTAGATCTTGTTGATCGACTCGGCGAGGTTGCTCTGGAACTTGAAGAACTCCTTGCCTTTCTTGTTGAAGCCGTAGATGTTTTGGCCCGTGGACACGTACGCCTTGTCCTCCGTGCCTTTGCTTGTGCCCATATGCACGCATGCGATCGGATTCCCCAGCGCGGCAGTCTTGTACACGCTCTGCGGCTCGCCTCTCTTCATCTGGAAGCTCGAGACGACGCCATACTCATCGCCTACCACGAATTTTTGCTGTTGCATTTCAGCAGCACGGTCAGCCATCTTGCCATCCCCGCGACTAGTCAGCACAGTTCCTCCTCACCTTCTTCTTCTTCTTGCTGAGCGGCAGCAAGCGCAGTGAATGGCGACTCGCAATAGGCCCGACCTTGAGCAGCTCCGCCTGCGATAGCGCCAGCGACGACATCTTCCAGCGCGTTCAATGCTGCAACTTGATCGTGAGAGCTGTTCACAACGAACATCGGTCCGCGACGCTTCAAGATCGCGTGGGGAGAACGTCGCTTGAAGGTCGCGCGAAGGTCTCCCCAACCAAAAATTGAAGTTTGATAAACGCCCTTTCAAGATCAAGTTTCGATCTTTTGTTCTTCTCGCGGATGTGCGGCCACCGTGGTAGTTCCTCCTTCACACTCGCAGAAGAGAATATCCGCCAAGCCACACACTCACACACAACCAGTTCAAGCATGAAGGTATTCAAGATCGTCGCCTGCATCCTCACGGCGGCTCTGGTGGCCTGCGATACTGTGGTTGGAGGAGCCCTACGATCGACTCTCGAGTACGAAGCGCAGTTTGAGCAGTGGATGGACGCGTACGATGTGCACTTCGATGATTTACTGCAGTACGCCAAGCGCCTTCAGACGTTCATCGCCAACGACCGCTTCATCAACACCCACAACGCGCACCGAGGCGTGAGCTTCTTGTTGGGTCACAATGAATTCTCCCACATGACGTCCGAGGAATTCTTCGCCAACAAGAAGGGCCTGCAGATGCCGGAAGGATACCTTGAGAGCCTCTCGCACAAGAACGCGTCAGACGATCAGATACGACGCCGTCCCGTCGTGGTCGAGGACTTGCCTCCGAGTATCGACTGGGTCGCCAAGGGAGGCGTCACGCCGGTGAAGAACCAAGGCCAGTGCGGTTCGTGCTGGGCCTTCTCGACCACCGGAGCTGTCGAAGGTGCGGCCTTCGTGGCGAGTGGGAAGCTTGTGAGTGTGTCGGAGCAGGAACTCGTTGACTGCGACCACAACGGAGACATGGGCTGCAACGGCGGTCTCATGGACCACGCGTTTGACTGGATCCACACCAACGGCGGTATTTGCGCGGAGGAAAAATACGAGTACCACGCTGCGGCCGAACAGTGTCGCAACTGTGAGGCTGTGGTGAAGGTCTCGAGCTACACTGACGTGACAACCAGTGACGAAGCAGCTCTCAAGGCCGCTGTGGCCAAGCAGCCAGTGTCTGTCGCTATTGAAGCGGACCAGCGCGAGTTCCAGTTCTACAAGTCGGGCGTGTTTGACTTGGAGTGTGGTACGCAGCTCGACCATGGTGTGTTAGTGGTTGGGTACGGACAAGATGCGGACAACGGCAAGAAGTTCTGGAAGGTGAAGAACTCGTGGGGCGGGACGTGGGGAGAAGCAGGATTCATTCGTCTGTCCCGCGAGATGGGCCGCCCGGAAGGCCAATGCGGCATCGCTGTAGCTCCTAGCTACCCAACAGCTTCCCTCGTCACGGAAGAGAAGGACAAAGAAGTGAGCGGACCGGAGCAGGAGCTTGATCTGCGAGAGCAAGCTATCGCTGAGCTGGAGGCGATGTTGCTTGCGGACCTTGAAGAGCCGTGTGAGACGGAGCTGCTCATGATGGAGGAGCGAGCGGAAGCGCGAGGAGGAAAGGAAGCCGTGTTCGAGTATTTTGAGGAGCAGAACTAGGTCCATTAACCGTTGGAGATGCTCCCACGAGCATGATGGTGGTGTGTTTTGGTCGTGAATACATAGAGTCTATAAAGACGAAAACAGAACTGAATAACAACGTGCAATGCATTTAGTGCTGTCGGTTCCTTTTGTTGGGGCGGTTTTCTCCGTCTGAAGTCGTCTCTGCGCTCGCTAATTGCACACTTGTATCTATTGCTTCTAGCCAGGCGTCATCATTTGCCACGGAAGCGTGTAACGTCGCGATCGCGCGTGCAGTCGTCGAGCGGCTATGGAGAAAGCACTGCCGTTCTTGAAGCACACGAACTCGAAGTCTCTCCAGGGTTTCGCGAGTCTCCCCAGTCAGCTCAAGGGCATTGAGTCCAACCGATGCGATGACGTATTCACGAAAAGCGTCTGCACTCTCGAGATGCCACGCCATCAGTCCTTGGTTCTTGACGCGACTAGCCAACTTCAAATTCCATTGCTCTTCGTTTTGTCTAGTTTCATCGAGCAGTTGGAGCACTCGCCCAGTCGTGTGGGCTTCTTCGATCTCCACTCCGATTGTCAAGTGGACGGATTCTTCGCTCATACCACTGGTGTCTGCATGGTGAGCCACGCCACGCGGCACATAGATTACATCGCCTTCTGTCAGGTGTAGTTCTTGGTCGAGTGATGGTGAACCCTCCTTCAGAGCCGTAGTCGTATCATCGTACAGATTCGGCAGTGCCCCCAGCGACTTGTACAGGAACCAGCGCTTGGTACCTTTCAACTGCAGAACAAACACTACCGAACAAGAGCATCCATCAGTCACGTGAACCTCCAGCTGCATTAGACCCTCACGCCTCCTCACCGCAGTGATCGTCCACGTGAATGTCAAACCCTCGCTGATCTGGTGGCGTCCCTAAGAGCAGCACAACACCAAGATGTCCAATTAGACCTCTCCATCGCATCAATTTCTCCAAACGATTGACGTACAGTAGAGATTTGCGTTCACGTGCTGACCCAGTTTGTCTTGCAGACTCTCGCACAGTGCAAACACCGGCAAAGATCGCGCCTGCATGCCGCGAATGCCGATTGTGTAGCCGTCTTTTAGAGCGTCGGCAGCATCGACCGCTCGTACACGACGATCTCGATTGGCTGCGTCGGTCCACTCAGAATGGACTCGACCCTGCCTGATAAACGTGACATCCACACCGTGTCGAAGACCGAGTTGATCGTTTCCACAGCGTAGACTCATCACGGCGGCTGCCTCATTGAGACTTTCGGAGGCTGCCGGGTCAATCGGAGGGATGGAGAAACCGTCGAACAAACGTCGTAATGATGCAACGCACTGCTCAGTAGTTCCGAACAAGCTTCTCCCGATTGATGGCGAGTGATGGAGATGCCACTTGGTCTCCCAGACATGCTGGATCCACTCGCGCTCGTCAATCCCAGTCAACGCCGTGATGATGCCACTCGAAGTCTCCAGTTTCCTCGTCTTTGTTGAGATAAACTGCACCACGAAGCACACGAAGCGCTCGTTCCACGTCCCGTGATCACTGTGATGGGCATCTTTAAACAGCGTCGCCCGCACAGCCCCAGTTTTAGGCAGTCTTCGAAGCCCCTCCAGGATAGCTTCAACACCACAAGTGGAGGCGGGAATAAAAAGAAGTGACGCCATGATGTCGGTGACTAGCTCATAACTCTCGCCGTCGTCGCCGTGCTCACACATCATCTCCAACGCGTCTAGAATCTAATAGTTCAACAGCAAGAAGGTGAAATCCTCACAAAACCAGATCAATGCGCCGCAGATCGAACACTTACCTCGCTCAATTGAGCATCAGAAGACCAATCCATCTCTTGTTCTGGCAGATTATCTTGCAGCAACTGTCTCCACTGACCATCGGCGCACGCCTTGAGCAGAAGCGTGAGCACATCCAGCACTTCGCAGAGCCCCTCCGGATCGTTCTCCTGTCTCAGGCGCTCAAGAAGATCCACCAACGCGCCGAACCACTGCGTGAGGCAGTGGGCATCTACGTTACCCTCTCCATCTCGCGCCGCTCTCCCGTCTTGATGCAGTCCTGCGCGAATCGCGTCGGTGATGGTGTCCAGTTTCAATTCCCATG
This sequence comes from Pythium dissotocum, assembly GCA_023336355.1. Taxonomy (NCBI): domain Eukaryota; phylum Oomycota; class Peronosporomycetes; order Pythiales; family Pythiaceae; genus Pythium; species Pythium dissotocum. The sequence continues at coordinate 18,299 of JAADWY010000634.1, forward strand.
TTGTCTCTGTGTGCATGTTGGCATGTGCTGCACTTCGTACTTGAGCGGATATGGTCGGTACGGTGATCCTCATCATTCGGCTGAGTGATGTTCGGAAATCTATGCACCATCACTCTGGTGCAACAAAGTTGCCGACGCACCACTACGGGAAAGGTCCACTATTTCACGCGAAGGTGCGCAACTTCGATGCATCACTACGCAGTTAATACCCGCATTACGAGTGGAAGATCACCAAGCATTTATGGAGGTGCCGTCAGCTCTGTTTGGTGCGTGCAGCTCCCCATAGATCTTCAACGTGGAGTTCTCTTCTGTCTGTGTCGCCTCGTTTTGAATTTGATTGGGAACATCCGGAAGAAGCATCCCCTCTTCAATCAGGTTTGGGTTTGCAATTAATCGTGATTCCACAAACCCGAGACCCATATCTATTGTCGAAAAACCCGTCAAGTGAGTTTCCTCGGTGTAATTTACTGAAATCTAACGGTGGAAACCCGCACGGGTTCAGGTTTTCGCCCGTCCCAAGAAAATAGTGACCAGGTCGGGTCAGGCGACCCGTTCCTCCTTGGGGGTTGTGGGTCGCGTACCCTTTTCTCCAAGCGCCGACGATGGACCTCCCGACGCAAACGGGTCGAGAAAGAAGAACAACTGAGGGCACTGAACAGAGGCAGTGGGTACAGACAGCTTACCATATAAGAGCACAGTCTGTTCACGCCTGGATGTCTTGCTCTTATATCGGAGTGAAACTACAATATCAAAACAAGGTGGAAAATATCCAATGAGTACGAAAATGAGATGTAATGCC
>JAADWY010000635.1:0-19052 GCA_023336355.1 Pythium dissotocum
GCAAGCTCAAGGCACAGGCCGACTGCACCTGCAAGGACGGCAAGAAAGCCTGTCTCTTCATCCACGGTCTCGGTCTGACTGCCGACGGACCAGCCCTTGACGAGTACACCAAGTGCTGGGGTGACATCAAGACCCAGGCGCGGTGCTGCTCGTCCATGAAGTTCATGCAGATGGACACCACCAACAACGCGTGGTACGATGACTACCTGTCCAAGAAGGTGTGCGACACGGCGATCGCCATGGCGCCTGCGGGTTCCAACAAGTTGGCACTGGAAGGCATGGCGTTCATTGGCCACTCGATGGGCAACTTGGTGATCGCGAACGCCGAGCTGAAGGGTTTCTGTGCGCTGGGCTCAACGTCCAAGTGGATCTCGCTCTCGGGTCCGTTCTTCGGATCACAGAGTGCCAACTTTGCTCTCGGTGCCTGCTCGTCAGGAAGTGCGACGGTCGTTGACACACTGACGGCCTTGGGCATCTGCCCGATCGGTGCTACGATCACCTCGCTCGCCTACGTCAACACCAACTGCTCGACAGTTTCACTCAACACGCTTTACAATCAAGCAGGCGCGATCTACCGTAAGCGAGTGACCTCCAACCTGTGTGGTGTGAGTGCAACGGGTCTGACCTCGACGCGGTCGATCCGCTACGGTCTGCTGGGCTCCATTTCTGGTCACGCGACCAGTGAAAACGATGGCGCCGTCCATATCCTCAGTTGCCAGGCTGGATTGGATGCGTCCAAGTACTCGACGACGTGGAGTGGAGGCAACTTCTACAAGGCCGACATCAACCACGGCGACAGCTCGTTCGTGACGGGCGACGGTCTCTTTGGTGACTCACGCAAGCCGATCAAGTGGTTCAACTGCCAATTCTAGTACAGTATCCGTTAGAGATGTCTGAGCCAGACACAGTATCGATCCTAAGCAGGATCAAACAAAAGTTTCCACGAGTTTCTCCCCAATAAACATACGAAGGTCTTAGTTCTGGCTTTGAGAGACTGTAGCTGTCCTGATCCTTGGCCTGTCATTGGAGCGCCGATACTGTCCTCCCACAAGTAGTACTCTGTCGTTGCAGCCGTTCGCAGATCAAGCGCATTCAAGCTTTGCATTCAGGCTCGCGTTGCTAGACTTGGTGTCAGCTCACAAAGTTGTGCGATTGATGTTGTGGAAGGTTCCGACAATTCGGTAAATCAGCATTGTCCACGGTAGAGTTTCAATGACCCAGACTGTCTTCTTCGTGGCATGTGGTCGACCACATGCAGCCTGCTGGCTCTTCCGATCAGCTACCGCACACTTTCTTACTATACGTGGATGTCGAGCCATTACGCGAATGCTGCAAATGCTCAGCTTGGTCAACAGGAAGCAGGTATCGAGCTTTGTCACTATCTACGTTCCGCTACGCTTGCCGTTGTGGAGGTGGAGGCTATATGAGATGATGAAAGAGGGAGCGAACCAGAAAAAATTCTCAATACATTTGCGATACTCGCCGTTTATACTGTGCGCCACTGAGTAATATGTGTTGGCCAAATTGCCAATCACACAACTCGTTTTTCACATGAACACAAAATCCCTCGCGCTTAGTCGCGCTTGCGCTTGCAGCCCGTCGACGGCGCCGTGGTGGCGGCAGCGGCAGGCGCAGTGGTCGGCGCAGCAGCAGGAACAGGAGCAGCGGCCGGCGTCGGCTTGGTCGTGGCTGGGGTCGTCGTGTTCTTGGCCTCACCGGCGACGTTGCCACCCGTGCTGCCTCCGGCCTTGGCACCGGCAAGCGGCGCACAGCCGATGTACACCTGGAACGGCGCGAAGTGGGTCGCGAGCCAGTAGAACGTGAAGCGCGACTTGCCCTGGCACTTGGCCTTGTCGTAGGCAATGCCCTTGTTGAATCGCGTGCGGCAGTCCTCCGTGAACGGGATCACGAGCTCGTCATCACAGTACGCCTCGCACGGTCCTGGGTGGAGACCCGATGGGTTCTGGAGGTTGTAGTTGCCGAACTCGATGTGGTCTGGCAGTGGCTGCGGCGTGATGTTGGGCTTGGAGAAGCCGCACTCGGCGGTGCCGCCCGATGGAATGTCCGAGCCCGTCGCACGGATCTGGTTCTTCAGGATGAAGTCACGCAGCGACGCCGGCGCGAGCTTCTTGTAGTTGGCCGTGAAACCCTGCGAGTTGCGCTCGGCGTCGCCCGTCGTGTACGACGAGAAAGGTGGCACCTTGTTGCCGTCCACGACGTACGCGTAAAAGTTCTTCTTGTCCGTGGTGAACTCGGCCTTTGGCAGCAGCAGAAAGGCGTGCGCGTCCACCTCCTGCGGCAACACGGAGACGGCGATGGCGCTGGCGGCGCAGAGCGTGGCGATCTTGAACAGGCCCATGGCTTAGAAGACTGGAGCGAACGATGGCTGTCGAGTAGGAAGACGATTTGCAAATGAGCTCTTCGTGCAGAGTCCTGGAGGTTCGCTCGGTAGAGGGTACACGGTCTGAAGGCGACGACGGGGTACAGGACTAACATAAGGACTACACCCACAGGCAGTTTAGTCACATGACGGCCAGGTGACCAAGCCGTCAGCCGTCTGACTCGCGTGAAGGGGAGACAGTTCATCCGCTCGGTTGGCTGCTGGGCCAATGGCTCAGGAGAGTGCAGTACGGTACCAAGTTGACCGGCTGGTGTGAGGTAAAGGATCACACGGGGCAGAGACGGACGATTGTTGACCAGCCCGACTTTTTCCTCTGTCTTCTCTTGAGTCTAAAATTGAGGATAGTAGCCATCAGCTGTCCCCGGAGCAGACCTTTGCAAGTGGGAGACAACAACGGCCAAAGCGTCTGGCAATGAAGAAATGGCTCGACCAACAGCCGGTTTGGAAGACGGCAGTACCTTACTGACTGTCCTGTCTTCCTCTGCCGCTTTAGACTTGGGCTCAGGGTTTTTTGTCAAAAAAGGGTATTTTCTACATAATTTGGTCAAAAGAGGATCAAACTGTCAAGAAAGGGTGCGCTATTCATAATCTCGCCAAATAAGGGTACTGGCTTAAGTTTTCTACTTCGAAGTATTGAGCTTGGAAGCGGAGCGAAAATGGAGGCAAGGATCTGCCACGGGAACGCACAGAACTCTCGATCAAAAACGACCCAGATCTGTAAATTTGGCTCTGCCGATGGGTCAAAGAGCGGCCCATTCGTGCCGCCTAGCCAACCCTTGTTGGACGGTGGCTAGAGCGCGCACTGCGAGCCCCACTTGTCTCTGTGGTGTACCCCTTATTTGGCGAGATTATGAATAGCGCACCCTTTCTTGACAGTTTGATCCTTTTTTGACCAAACTATGTAGAAAATACCTTTTTTGACAAGAATCCCTTGGGCTCAAGTCTGCAGTTGTTGAGTGTGGCTGCGTGGAAACATCCGGAGAGAGTCGGTGGCAGGTTCGTGCACTGTATTATTATATAGCCAACAGCGCTGCTCATCGAGGAGTGGTATGCAGAGTTTTCAAGGCCAGATCCCTGAGTGATTTGCGTCGTGGGTGTGTCCGCACTGACGGAGTGCTCTCCAAGAACAGCTTGGTTCAACGCCCGCGATCGTAGGAGACGATGGGACGGACAGTCTCCCGGTCTTCTTGCGACTGGCTTGGCGGACAGTGCTACGGATGGATGAGTGTGATCAGAATGCGAGGGAGAGAGACTGTTGTCTTTCGTTCTGTTTCCCCTCTGCTGATAGTCGCTCAGGTGATCCGGTCGATCCCAGGAGCTTTACCATCTCTCAACTAGCAGTGAGTGGTATCAATCCTGGGCCAGGCGGCTCGGGTGCATGTGCGGTCCGGGTGGACGGCATCGATGAGTGGGTGGGTATGGCAAGCCCCAATCGGTGTCAGCCTGCACACGGTTATTAATAGTGACCTCCACGAAGTGTACGTCGTTATCATTGCAGCGTCTTGCGAGGTTTCCGACTAATTTCTTGCTGGTTGAGTGGCCTTGTCACCATTGCGATATCAGAACGCCATCTTGGCGCCGTCTACCAGCGATGGCAACAAGCGAGTCGATTCATGCACGGCCATTCCTCCTGCCACTATGTAGCTCGTTGTCTAATCCGCTGTTATCGACAGGACAAGTGCCATGCGTGTCTGTCGAGACCAGTTCAGCTTTGCGACTTGGAAGAATAGTACCGTAGTTTGGTTCGCCACCATGATGAATCGCCCCCCACAGTGACCACAAAAAGCAGCGTTCATCAGTGATTCGAAAGTGCAGCGGGAACACCGACGTAAACCTCCGTCACACGAGCCATTTCTGTCTTTCTCTTCGAAGACAAACGAATATGTCATACATGACGAAGACAGACGGTCAACTTCAACGTACAGGTCACTCGTGCGGGGTGCGTCTTTCAAACTCAGCAGCTCGCCGTGCCTTTGCATGCATGCCTGAAGCGTTTAACAACATGACAAATGTAAAGAAGAGTCGTGAAAAGCGTCCGAGACGTCGATAGAGCGTTCGTGTTCCCGCTCGCATGGGTGACCATTGCCAGTCTCTATTGGAGTCGACGCGTTGACATCACAAGCCGAGAGAGACCTATGTCAAGAGCCTCTGTCTACACTAAATAGCCTAGACTGGAGGAAAGATCTGCTGCATCGTATTGATGCAGCAACTAGTTTTCGGCTTGAAGCGTGATGATTTTGCCGATCCCAAAACGGAGTTCAAACCCGAGGGGCGAGGTGGTTGATGTGCCAAACATCCTCGCGTGTTGTTGAACCTCTAATCCCGAATGCTGATATGTATGAATGGCACTTGACGATTCATCATCGACAGCCGCTGACCTCCATGACTCGATTAATGAGAGTTACGATCGACGACCATCTCGTCGACACAGAAAATCTAGTGGCCGGTGTTGAGATATACGCCCAGGCTCTACATGATGCTTGATCCCATCTATCCATCATGCTATCAGTGTCGATGGCTCTGCGCTGACAAATGCTCTATGTGAATGATGGGATGGCGTTCGTGTTATTGGTACCGGTAGGGTATTAAGGTGGTTGTGTATCGACGCCGACCGACTCGAGGTGCTTGGTGCAGCAGTTGTGTGTTCGCTCGTACGCGGCGCGACTGCAGCCCGTGTAGACGCACCGCTTGCCGCCGCCATGTGCCCAGCACTTGCTATTGGACACGGCGATCGTGGAGCAGCCCGCTTCAGAGCACTTGGTGCCTCCGCCGTGCGCCCAGCACAGACCACGCGCCTTCCCCCGGCGCGTGCAGCCTTCAATAATACAACTGGTGGATCCACCTAGCAAAAACACACACACAAAAATGAGCGATTGATACAAACGCGAACATCACACACGAGATGAACGCACCATGCTTCCAGCAAAAGCCGAGGTTCTTGGCACTCGACTCACATCCCGGCGTCGCGCAACGCTTCCCGCCCTGATGACAGAACAGAAATCGTTCGTTTATGCCCTCGAATCCATGCAGTGCACTGGATGCCATTACGTACGCCATGGCGGAAGCATAATCCACGGTTGATGATGTAGCTGTCGCAACCTTCGATGCGGCATGCGCGCGCCTTCCGCTTCTCGTCCTTCGTCATCTCCTCGTAGGTCTTCTTTCGCTGCATTGGCTGGAGAGTCTGTGGGCGTGCGATGAACGGCGTCGGCTGTGCTGGGATCGATGCGTCGGTCTTCATCATTGGCGTTGTGTACGCGTAGGTCTGAAGCGGAGGAAGCATCCGCTGTGGGGCCGCTGGCATCTCTGGCTCGCGTCGGAAGAGCGACGGCAGCGGCGTGTGCTTCTGCTCGCGGTCGCCGCCGCTGAGGATGAAGGTCAGCGAGAGCTTGCGGTGCTGGAGGTCGGCATCGTCGTTTGATGGAGCGGCAAGCATGCTGGACTTTGTGATGCTCCTTCTCTGATGTTTGTTGTCAACTGCCGAGTGAGGACACCCTCGCCCCAGCTGATTGATTGATGAACGCAGTTCGGTATTAGAGAAAGCGCCGGCTCGAAGACCGAAGATGGTTTGGTGGGATCGGCTCGAAAACCCAGCGGAAAGTGAAGAGTGAAGAGTGGGCGAGGGCAAGAAAAATATAGAACCGCAGGTGAGAGCGCGCGGCATTGTGGAAAAAAACTCTCTCGACTCAAAGGGCTAGGGGGGCAATCAATCGGCTCTTGGTGCTCGGTGATCCAAAGGACGGATGCCTCAGCATATTTGGTGTGCGTGGACGCGAACACGCACCAACCCAGATTCTGGATGGATAGAGGCTGGGGCTCCCGGCTTCACAAGCTGTGAAGTCAGGAGCCGTCAAACCGTCCGTGTATGCTCTATAACAGGCTATTCGACAGCCATAGTTTGGATACGTCTTCCCTGGTTCCACAAGATATCAATTCTCGAAGTTATTTTGAGAGTTTTCTCACGGTCGGACGGACTATCCTTTAGGTTGCATGTTCAGTTGTTCAGTAAACTCGAGGTTGACCTCATTCTTCTAGAGAAAAGGGTTGAGGCTTGGGGCTGACAGAGTTGCCAGCCGGAATTATTGTGCATAACGTGGGCAAGGTCTGGCATCACACCCAAGTTGCGCCGACCTTGATGAGGGATCTACTTTATCCAAAGTTGAGAGCTTTGCCAGCGAGCGCCGAGTTCTGGTTGTACACTGTACTGTAGTCAGAACATGAAGCACACCATCGGTCGAGTCCAAACAGAACTGGTGGGCTTAACCATGAATGGCATATCACAGGAGCGCATGCGAAGTTGTCCACTGCGTAAAGGCTCTCGGCGTTCGCTGTTGTCCGTCTTCTCGGCTCGAGCTTCCTGCAGTTGTGGTCTGGCTGTGCAAAGAACTCACCGCGAGATGTTCAATCCATCAATCCGGGCCGATTGCCACAGATGACCTGTTTACCAGTTCAACAATGCTCAACTCGATATCAGAGGGGGACTTCCGTGAGTCGAGTGTTTTGATTGATTCAGTACATTTCATTCTGCCCAAGGGTTACTCAAGGGTACGCTGCTTCCCGATGTCCGAGAGCGTTGTGTTCTTCTAAAACCGGTCTCAACAAGGTGCCCTCACCAAACGATGACGAGGATTTCTGTCCTTTCTGTTGAAAGGGACATAGCCGCAGTCATCGTTTGGTGAAGGCAACAGCCCACGCCGACGATATCAATATTTCGGGGCACCAACTGGTTCTATCCCATTTTACTCACGTATGCCCCAAGGACAGACTATCGATTATGGCAGGTTCAGACGAGACAGCTCGTGTTCGCGGCAGACTTTGGCAGCGTGTAGAGGTGGAAAACAGAGACAGGCGGGTGCCGATCCTGCGAACGTCGAAGGGATACGTTTTGTGGCGTTCGATCGCAAGCTTTGAATCAGTTCGAGGAATTTGTTCCGAATAAGCACGGAAAATCAAAGATCAACCACCGACATCATCAAACGTCCAGTGGTCGAAGTAGTCGGAGGCAAGCCGTGGTCCCCTGAGTCAGGGGGTCAGGAGTCAGGACTCCTGTGAGTCCTGACGTGCCGCGCCAAGGCTACGCAATGGTGGTGCGCAACAGAGGATGTCAATAGGACGGTTTGGACGCCACAGGTGAACAAGTTTACTCTACTCGTTAGGTTACCTTTGGCTCCTGAACATACATGCGTGTTTCGTCTTATGCATGGCACTGTAACCAGCACATAGACTTTGGGCCAACATCAACTGTGCACCGTGCAACAGAGAGTCTGTCTCAAGCGTCTACTGTCTCTTGTTGCACTTGGTGCCAGACTGGGGAGTCGACGAGCTCGGCTTCGTCGTTGACGAGCTTGGCTTCTTCGTCGATGACTTCTTCGTCGAGGAGCTCGGCTTCTTCGTCGTCGAGCTTGGCGTCGTCGAGGTGGTTGAAGGGGAGGATGTAGTGGGCGTGGCCGTAGTAGCCGCGGGCGCCGTAGTAGTACTGGCGGTCGAGCACGTGGTCTTCTTCGTCGGAGACGTCGTGAACACGGTGACATCCTGCACGGTGTCGCCGCTCTTGGTCCACGTGCAGCACGGGTCGCCGAAAGCTTCGCCGTTGGTCATCGACGCGCCTGGGAAGGTCTGCTTGCAAAAGTCCGTCGACCACGTCGTGTCGGCCGCGAGGAATGCCGTGCCGAACGCCGTGTAGCCATCCGTGGTGTGGCCGAGGGCCTTGGCGAACTTGGAGCCGTTCGGGATCAGCGTGAGGAAGGTCTCCATGGCCTCAGTCGACGAGATCGTTGCGAGCACGAGAGCAGCGAGAGCGGAGCAGCGGAGAGCAAGCATCTTGGTCTTGGAGAAGTGGTTGTCGTGGTTGGTTTGTCGGTGGGAGAATTGGAAAATGAATGAGCTTAAGACTTACTCGAAGCCAGAGATCCACCTCCAGGCCCGGGAGATATGCTGGCAGTGTGTCTCGTTGGTGATCAGCCTTGCTCGATATGTCCAGACTCCACGATCACTGCCATAATCTGGATTCGGTGAAGTCATATGCCTGTCCATAAAGGTGAAGACGCTAAAACATGGAGGCTGATTTCCGATGGTGTTGTCCTTGGCACGTGTGGCTTCACTTATCTGTGGACAATCACCAAATTATTGTCCTCAGTCTTCATGCACTAACAAAAGAATGAAGCGAGTTGTAAGAAGGGAAGTTGGAGAGGCAATTAGAGGTTTATTCACGGGAGGTGTCAACATAGGACGCAACGTTTAGATATTCGTTCACAAAACTGCAATTCACGCAGCCGCCGCTGCATTTGGGATAGATGCAACTGGCAGGCAAGTTGACGTGGACGAACGGATCTCAATCTTGGGACTGTTGGCGTGGAGAGGACGACGCTGCTTACAGACGACGGTTCTTCTTCTTACAGGCAGGCTTCTTTGCTGGCGTTGGCTTGTTGTTGCCAGGCGTTGGCTTGGCGTTCGAGGCTGGCTTTGGCGTCGTGGCTGGCTTGTTGTTGTTGTTGCCACCGCCGTTAGCTGGGGCAGGCTTGTTGTTGTTGGCAGGAGCCGGGGTCGCCTTAGGAGCAGTCGCTGGCGCCGTCGATGGCTTAGGGGCCGTCGTTGGCTTGGCGTCGGTCGCGCAGGTAGTACCAGCGCCTGGGTTAGTGGTGAAAGCGTTCACCGACTGTGGGGCAGCGGCGCCGGCCTTCCACACGCAGCACGGGTCACCGAAGGCCTGGCCATTCGTGATCTTGGAGCCTGGGAAGGTCTGCTTGCAGAAGTCCGCGGACCAGGTCGTGCCCGCCTCGAGGAAAGCCGTACCGAACGCCGTGTAGTCACCCGAGCCGTGGCCGAGCGCCTTGGCGAACTTGGATCCGTTCGGGAGTTGCTTGAGGAACGACTCCATGCCCTGGACGGACGTGGTGGCGACGAGCGCGACGGTGAGAGCGGTGAAGATGGATCCCTTCATTGTTGGAGGCTGTGGAGTGGAGTAGGAGTTGGTTGCTGTAGTGGGCTCAGTGAGGCAAGTTGGGGAATGAGGAAAGTTTGACGCGGTGGATCAATTGCTCAACATCACCCAGACCCATGTTTGATGGAGAATCGAGGCCACCCTCCGAACACCGACTGTCTTCTTGGCAGACTTCCGTCCATACTGAAACCAAGAGGATTTCAGCGGCGGGTGTTCACTGATTGATCGACAGAGTAGCCATCAGCTTCCATGACACCACGTGTTGTCCAGGTAACCAGTTTTTCGGGGGGACAGCTGTCCCGGTGGTCTAGTTGGCGGCAGCCACGGTACGAGAGCTTCCAACAGGAACAGACTCGGAAACGGCGTAGAGGCTTGGGCGACATCCGGTCTGTCGATCAATCAGCCAACACGGCAGGCGCCACTCTGGAACTCTGGATTTCCTGGATTGATTCGGACGGATGGCCGTGCGGAATAGCTGCGTCTCCCGGATGCTTGAGGCTTTCCTGAGCCGAGTCTGTCGAACAACTTGGATTCAGTATGAACAATCAGGTGTCCGTCGGTCTGGTCGGTTCTGCCCACGCTTGAAAAACTGTGGTGCGATCGTGACGAAGGACGCGTCTTCCGCAGACCAACGGAATATGGATGATTTTAGACCAGAGATGGAACACTACGAGTACGGTACACGTTGTGTGGTGGTTCTGGTGGTCCCCTCTATGGATATGGCGGAAGACAATGGACGAAGTGGATGCATCATGACGACAAAATCTCAGTCTATTGAGGGTACTATATCGACGGATGCATACAGCGCTAAATACACTACTACGTCGCTGTGACTCGAACGATAAATGGAAGGAGAAGCATCAGGAATCTATAATCGATTCGCCTTCTTGGTGCACTTGTTGCTTGGCGTCTTGGAGGCCTTGGTTGGCTTTGGAGTCTTAGAGATCTTGCTGGGCTTTGGCGTCTTCGACGAAGGCATCTTGGTCTTGATCGTTGTTGGGGCAGTAGTCGGAGCTGTCGTCGGAGCTGTCGTCTTTGTTGGAGCAGGAGCCGTAGTCTTCGTGGCCGCAGGAGCTGTCGTCGCCGCGGCGGGCGCCTTGGTCGTGACCGTAGGCGTGGTGCTTCCACTGCCACCCTTGGAGGCGCACTCCGTCTTCACGGTTGGCTGAGCACCTTCCTTCCATGCTGTGATAGTCATCGCGGTCGCGCCGGACTTCCACGTGCAGCACGGATCACCGAGCGCCTCGCCATTCGTCATGGTCGACGTCAGCGAGTTGAGGCCACACAAGTGTTCCGTCCACTCAAACGACGCCGAGAAGTCATTGCCGAACGTCGTGTAGTCATCCGTGGTGTGGCCAAGCCACTTGCCGAACAGTGATCCGTTCGGGATCTTGGCCAGGAACGACTGCATGGCATCGACCGACGTCGCCGACAGAAGCGCAGCGCAGGCGATGGTCGCGACGGTGAAAGTCTTCATATTGATTTGGTGTTGAGTTGGTTGAGCCGCTTGAACTGGATGAGGGGAGTTCTGGAATGAGCGAGCTGACCTTTGCATCCAGCAGTGCCTCTCCCAACTTGGGATAGATTGGGATTCCCAAGACCACCTCTCCCAAAGAAAACTCCTGCTTCTCTGGTCACCGCCTTCCTTGGCGGCATCTGCTTCCTGGCACCATCAAGCGCTTACAGTCCTGATGCTGCCAGCAAAAGAGAGCGCATTGATAGATACTGGAGCTGTTGGTGGGCGAGTTCCCGGTGATGCTGCAGCGCTCGCAGGGAATCCAGATGGATTTGAACACGGCGATCCAGCTGTCTTCACGAAAATCTCTTCCGCGATCAGTCCGTCGATACTCACCATGGATTGGTTAATTTCAATTCTAAGGGCGTATTTGATTGGTTGTAATTTTATACTGAGCCAGGGTCGCCACGAATCCGGAGGTCCGACTTGCCATCGAAGAAGGGGTGCGTCTCCTTCTGCAGGTGGCGGTGCCGCCTCTATCAGGAAAGCGGACTCACAGTTCGGTATTTAGCTATAATAAATGGAGCACTAAAAGTATGAGCGCCTCATGAGCCATAGGGTAGCAGTTATCAAACTGCCCGTGGTGGCTCACGGATACACTGCCGTTGGAGCGTTTGAATCAACAGCTCCGTGCGAATGGACGTGGGCAGTGCCCACTGGGCGCTGCATCCTTGATGGAGCAGGAAGCCTAGTAATGGATCCCCCGGCGAGAACAGGAAACTACGCAGACCACCCACCTGATCGATCGAGTTGGTGTCGTTCGTGTCGTTTTCTTCGGATACTTCGTCCGCGTCGACCGTCCACGTATCTTCTAGGCTGCGGCCGTGAGTCTTACCAACCACTCCACAATACGACTTGGTGTGTGGGCTCGGCAAATGGCTTGCACTGTGAGTTGGAGACGCTGGTGGGCGTTGGGACTGTACTGCCTTGTTTGTCTCCACGAGTATCCATCATCATTAACCGTTGGGAACGCTCTAAGGCCATGGACTCTGGTACCACCGGCACTAGTCATGACCAACACGTTTGGTTTCGAATGGTGTCGTCAAATCCACGTCTTCCGCGGTATGGCTGACTGGCACCGAATCTAGGCATGGATCTCATCCAAACGCTGTCGACGACGGCACGAACATTATGGGCAGGGCTTGCAGCGTCTCCCCTCTCTTCACTCACCGTTATGGGGCTGGTGGCGCGATATCTCGTCCGCATTTTGCCGCTAAAAACATCGGGCCAAACCTTCAGCAAGCGGTCTTGCGAACTCGAACTCAGGGGGCGTGCTTGTTAATATCTTACGTGTACTGGGTTTGTTTTTCTCGCGGAGGATCGAGCTGAAGGATGACAAGGAAGCCGCTATCGTGATCCAGAGCTGCTTGGTGGCGTCACTGAAGCATCCATCACCCGCATTTCTCCTGGCTACTGCGATGTTGACATCGACTCGGGCAACTTGTCAGTGACAAGTCCCAACAGAGTACAGTATGGCTTCGTTGTCTCAATTTCTTCATTATGGCCGGGGGGGTCTTGGCGAGGACGAAACCAGTCGATAGTTGAGCTCCAGACCTGGTATGCAAATGTTGAGTGGAGTGTTCCCCCACGGAACGTGCGAGCAGTGCGCACCGAGAACGTTGTCCTCCCTCCTTTCTCATACCCGGTATCATACTTTAGCGACTGGGTAGCTTGTTCCTTACATGCTCATCAATGTCATCGACAGTTATAATACCAATCGCCGCAGGCTTCCACTGAATCCGGTCAGCGCAGCCGTACAGTACAAGAAAACATTTTCCACGTATACCTTTCATGAGTGTGCGCGGCCACGACTGAGGTCCATTTCGATGGGCTGTGCGTGCATTCCCGAGGACGCATGATCCACTGTAGTGTGCCACAACGTCGTGTGTTAGACTTCGTACTTCGAAGTACACAACGCCACGCACCGATAGCGCCATCCGCGGCGTGTGGATCCGGAATCGGCATGTCTCCCTGCGATATGATAGCTTCCACACGGAGTTGATGGCGAGCCTCAAGCGACAAGTCTCAAAGCTGACTCTTCCGTTGAACACACACACGCAACAGATGCGGCACGTCGGGTGCTCTTCACTGTATTCCAGACTCGCCACCAACCGAACTCGGTACTGTACCGCTCCAACCGTGCTACATACCGGTTTTTAAGATGATACCCCGCTCGATGCGCACGGTGAGCACCTCAGGGTGTAATATGGTGATGACCGTTCGCATTCTTCAACTTTGGTTGGTGCATTCTTCCATGGATTGCACGTCATCGACTGAATTGCTGAATGTCACCATGAAGGGAGCGACAGGCAACAGTGCATGTCGTCACTCGTGTCATTCCAGCCCTGAGAAGTCCAGATACGCTTGCTGATAAATTGCAATGTTTAGTCAGATCGCGGCGGCCATTGGCTCGCGCTTTATTACACTTTTCCACGACCGGTGCTCTTCCCGCTTCGATGCACGAAACCCTCCACGCCTGCCACCCAACTCGCTCGCTCGCTCACCAATTCACAGCCACGCGTGTCGTCACCCGCGTGGCTTTGCTACCGTGCCGCCGTCAACTGTATCATTCTGGAGTCCAACACACACTGTGCTGTTGTGCATTATCCACAGCCCAAGCATGAGCATGTACCGGTACACACAGATATCGTCGACAGGTCCACAGGTCCATGAGCTCAGTGTGGTTATCTTCCCATCGAACAGTGTTCTTCATCAGAACATGGGCACGCGCCGGCTCGAGCGGACGAGGCTTGCGGGCGGTCGTCGATTTCAGGCATGACCAGAGTTCAGTGTCGATCTTCCCCATACAAATGGCCTGTATAGAGGGACTGTACAGTGTAGCTCTTCATGTTAGAAAAGACAGTTCGCGCACACACTCAAAATGTGATTTCCCAACCATAGAAGCGAAGTGGATGTTCCGGGCACCGTGATCTTCCCGCGAGTTGTCATCCCGTTTACGGCGTGCCCACTCGTCTCGTTGTGTAATTCCAACTGCCGCCAGGCACCCCTTTTCCAAACGCTGGACGCTGGACGCTGGAACTCTGGATTGATTGGGAAGAGAGTGTAACCTTCTGGATTTTCGAACACTTCAACTGGGAGGGCAACAGTCAGTCTGTCTGTGTTTGGTTCGAGCTTCAATCAGTTTCCTCGTAAAACCGGTCCGGGAACGTCAGCTGGGAGGGAGTGTAACCCACCCCGATCCAGTTCAGGAAGCCACCACAAAAAGTGGCTGCCGTTCGAGTGCCAGTCACGAATCCGATCCCAAGACGAGAAGTCAGTCTAAAGTCCAGATCAACACGCACACCCGAGTCACCTCCACTACAGTACCAGGAGCTCCTCATTGAAACGCTTGCTCGCCACTATTAGGACACGACACGAAATGCAGTCGCCCAGCTACGCCACCATGAGCCCCACGAGCCCCATCAGCCACGCGCCGCGCGTGGTGCCCGGCACGCCGCCGCCGTCCGCCAAGTTCTCGCTGTCGTTTCTGCTGAACGCCGAGCCTGTGGGCGACAGCGAGAAGACCCGCAAGACCAGCACGCTGCGCGCCGCCAAGTCGCGCGCCAAGAAGATGCGCGGCATGACCCAGGAGCAGAAGCGCTTGTCGCGCCAGTGCAAGATCGATGGCTGTGCCAACTACATCATCAACAAGGGCTTGTGCTTCCGCCACGGTGTACGTTGCCACCACACAACACAACACCTTTTGACTGGTGTCTGGACGTTGACTGATTTTGTGCTTTTTCATTTGATTGTGACAGGGTGGCAAGCAATGCACAGCGGAAGGCTGCACGTCGAGCGCCAAGAACGGCGGGCTGTGCTGGAAGCACGGCGGCTCCGTGAAATGCAACGTCGACGGCTGCGAGCGGCGCGGCAAGTCGCGTGGTGTGTGCTGGGCCCACGGCGGCGGCACGCGCTGCGCGACGCGCGGCTGCAGCAAGGTCGCGGTCTCCAACGGCTCGTGCTGGGCGCACGGCGGCGGCAAGCGCTGCGTGCACGAGGACTGCACGCGCGCGGCGTTTGAGCGCACGCACAACTACTGCAATCGCCACTTCAAGCAGCACATCACAGCCTAGTCACACCACATCATACCCACCCTAATAGCCACAGTAATTATCATCCGCCATGCATAGCGTAGCATCCTCGTAGTACAGTAACCAAGTCCATGGATATGGTGCAAGTGAATTAATCAAATACACGACACCTACTTTAGACCTCGATCTTTGCGTGCATTTCCTGAGGCCCACAGACCATGTAGGGGACCGGCACTTTCACGCACGCATGCACATGCGCATGCATTGCACATCCATGGGCTTCCATCGTCGACCCGCCGCTCGTCATAGCGGTGTGCTGAGGCGCAGTTGCCTTCATCTTCGCGAAGGTGTGCTGCCCAGAAATCATGATGGGGGCGAGTTGTCTTTTCGCATGGACAGACGCATCCCCCCTTCAGTTCAAACAATTTTCACGCCATCATGGGGACTGGACAAATACCGCGCGCTGATTGGTTGCAAACACCCTCGTACCCAATGGCTCGTCTGCACGGTCACTTGGTGCCAGCAGGCGACGACTCGGAAACACGGATTCGAAACAGGTTATTTATTTTCAAGAGTGATGAAAACT
Source organism: Pythium dissotocum (assembly GCA_023336355.1). NCBI lineage: Eukaryota > Oomycota > Peronosporomycetes > Pythiales > Pythiaceae > Pythium > Pythium dissotocum. The sequence goes on from JAADWY010000635.1 coordinate 15,475, forward strand.
TTTTTTTGTATTGGGTTACCCTTTGTGTCACACAGCGGATGCGGAAGGGATACGATACACCAGAGGTTTTCAGTGCTTGGCCCACCGGAGGGAATCCTATCTGTGACTTGTGACGACTCTTTCCGTCTCGTCTGGCTGCAAATGTACTGTACACAGTTCATGAACACCACGCTCATCCAGTGCGACCATCCAGAAGACGCTCGATGGAAGGATTTGGAGGTTGCTTCTGCGGAAGCTACGGTATCTTTAGTCGAATGCTATGCTGAACTCGCTCTCTGTGGGTGGAAATGTGGGGGCATATCAACAGTCACCCTACCACCTTCAAGCTTCTGGGTGTGTGATGTGGCCAGTGAACAATCGTCGGTCTCGCGGGGACGATCGGGCGAAACGCTGTCCATGGCGCTTGGTGATTGCTGCAGCGATGGCGGCGTCCAAACGATTGAGTCATTGGTAGCCGTGAGCTAGCCCCGTTATTCTAGCAGCATGAGCTCACAAGTTTGATATGCACTGGTCAGACCAGTGCGACGACAAGCAGTCGTGGGCACTGGCGCAGACAGGGAAGGCTTCCTGGAGTTTGTGGGTGGGGGGGGGGGGCTTCTTCCACTACACGACCTCTGCGGCGTGTACAGATCAAATGAAGTCCACCAGCGCGAATCGGATACGATCGTGCGTAACGAAGCCTTTCGCTGACGATTGTTCGTAAACTGTGGTCTGTACAGAACACTTCTCCACTGGCGAACTTCGAGCTGTTGAGTGATGAAGAACACACAGATCCAACGAAGAAGCTGTATGGAAAGCTCGTTCTCGGAGAACCACGCCTTTAGCTGCTCCAACACATCGCGCACGGTTCGGATCGGCTCCATGAGCCTCAAGAACCTCGAGCAAATCAACTTGTCCACTGAGAACTTTACGCTAATGCCAGCTTTAGATGCGCATATCTGTCAGCACAAAACCCTGGACATGATACTGGTAGATCATCCATCCGGGATGATACGGAGCCGTTTTTGGTGCTCCTCTCTCTCTCTAGAGAAACACAAGCACGAGTGGCCACTATTTTGTACTTCAGATTCCACCACTAGCATATAGCGAAAGCTCGGCGCGTCGTTTTCCTTTTCACGTGTCCACTTTGCAGTCAAGAGTCGGACAAAGCACGCCGAGAGCGGTCGTACAGTCGCAGACTAGCTTGTCAGCTTAGTCTGTCTAGTAATTTAATTTTATAAAAATGTATTCAAAAGTGAAGGGTATATATGGAAATTTTAACTCGAACAACTAGTTTAAATGGGGTTTCAGACTCACGCTTTTTTGGAGAAAATTTCGTCATTTCTTGGAGTCATTTCTTCAAGAAATGCGTCTCTACACACGCATTTCTCTATCAAATGATGTTTAGACCCTTGTCATTTCTTGAAGTATTTTTTGGAGGAATAGCGCAAGACTGAACCCCCTATTACGGGTTTTCAGTCTCGGGCTTTTCCTGTCTTTTGGTTGATGAAGATGCTCTGCGCATCGAAGAGATTGTCACTGTGTAGGTAGTTGGCTCGACAGTCATGAATAAGCGCCAAAACGATGCAAAAATTTGAAATGTCATCACGGCACGAGGTGTCCACGAAGACATGCCTTCGGTTAACATACTGAACTGTGTCAGCTGGTCATAGAGAATGTTACATAACGGTCACGAGTACCCATCCGTATAGATGGTTTTACCTCCCTGACTTAGAGTCTGGGGGAGTCAATGAGAGAGGTCCACGTCGCGCCCACAAGGGTCGAAACGAAATCGAGGGACACTCAGTAGATCAATCGTGTTGAGCATCCGTCATTTCAGGTCGATCACCTTCGCCACCTTCTTCAATAGGAACAAATAGAGATCCCGTTCCCAGACCCATGTCCCTAGTGCACTTGGCTCAATCGGAGTCGTGAATACACTCCTGCACCACAAACAATTTAGTGGCTTGGAGTGGCCACGAATAATCCAGTGGCTTGTTCTCTTACTGACTACTCCAACGGCTATGCTCAGTATCGTCAAATACGTCACCAGTTACAGGTGACTGCAGCGTTATAATATGGGGACAATTTGGTTTATCGTCGACCATAAACTCAGAAAGCTCAAACCGCTGCATTCGTCGCCCGCTTGTGAGCTTGGGAAAGTGCGATTGGTTAGACGTGTGCCGGTCTCCCCACTCATTGGCTCAGACGTTGATGCCAAGAACTTGGAGATCCGTACACGCATGAAGTCCATGGACTGGCAGTGATTCGAAAAGCGATCCACAAGCTCAGCACGAGGGAGCCGTATCTCATGCTGGTGAAGCTGGCTTCCAAATATGAGGCTTCGCCAAGACTTGTTGCGATGGGCATTTTCCTTGGCTTCTTCTTGGACTTGATGTTAAAGCTGTGGAGGGCGTAATTACAGCGCGACAACATTTTGCGTTGATTAAATGGCAGGCACGATGTGGAAAGCTCAAAACGTATTTTGCTCATGGCGTCGTGGCTCACATAGTGGAAGTCTTAAACGGCGCCATTAGGCATATTTGAAGTTACCGTAGGCTGGACGACCGACACAAAATAGAACATTTAGATAGTACTTTAATGGAGCACTCATTTTTCCTTCCCGCGTAGCGCTGATGTCTGTATACGGTGTGTGTGCGGTGGGATAGGTGGTATTGCCATTGGAAGAATAGCTACTACCAGGTGTGCGATCGCTGGCGTTTGGCTGGGTCGGTAGCTCGGGAACCTCCTGTGGCGGCGCAGGTGCTGCAACGCTACTCGCCTATAACTTGATAAAAGTTGCCGACAGAGGTCCTCGCATGGATCACGACCAGTTTCTTCCCTCAAGGGGGTCTTCAGACACGCACAAGTAGCAAGCGTGGGTTGTCGGCTAGCTCTATCATGCGATAGTTGGTCTCGCGTGCATTCAGATACAGAAGGCTCTTTTCGTTGGCTTCATTGTCTCTAGTCACACCTCTTCCAGCAGCTTGGCCATAGTCGACTGGAGAATATGCTGGCTCTGACGTAGATCACCTTCGACAACTGATATACGCTCTGGGGTATAAGTACTGGACCTCATACGAAGCTTCTAGGAAATATGTAGCAGCCTTTTCATACAGCAGCCTTCCATGGACGGCCTCAAGCCCAGCAATGTGTGTATGGGCGAAGAACGTAAGAATGCCCTTCAACAGTCTGGGATTTACCGTTGAGGGCTTCTTCGGCTGTTCTACGGCTGGGACCTTAGCTGCAGAGAGGAGGACTTGGCTCAACTCTTTTTTGTCGTAATTTATTGTAGCTCATTCTCAAGCATAATACTTCGAAGTAATGGAATAGTCCATGCAATCCCGTAGTAGTTGAAGTTGTACTATATTATCGAATCTCAGACAGTGATCACTGGGTTTTGCAGCTCGCAGTTACCATTGCGTTTGGAGAACCAATTATTTGAGCTTAACGGTCAATCCCTTCCGGATAGTTTGTCGTATTGATATTTGTTGCCAACAGCCCTTGAAGAGGAAGAGCAATCGATTTGGTAATGCCGTACCATCGACCGGAAGACAGCCTCGAGCTGTGGGCGCTTCAAATCCAACGCGATGAAGAAC
>JAADWY010000636.1:0-19052 GCA_023336355.1 Pythium dissotocum
ATGCCCCTTTTGGGGTCTTTCCCAAAGGTGGGTGAGAAATTCCGGCCAAGAGGGAGCATTTTGCTCCCTTTTACAAAACCGGTTGGTACGCTTTGATCGGTTTCAATACTTTAGGTTAGGTTTGAAGCAACCTGATTGGGTGCAATATTCAGAATGTCCAGAGTTGGGACAAAGGTGAGATATCTCAGAACTACAGAAGGGAGCATTTTGCTCCCTTTTGCGTCCAAACTACTTGAGTTCACTTTCTGGTAGAGTTCCTATTGTAGCATTCGGTTCGCGAAAGGGTTAACCTCGGGTGGAAACTCCGCGTGCTGAATGTGCACCACGTCAGACGGCCAGGCCACTGGTCCACACGATGTGTGTGCCTCATCCGAACTTTCTTCGTCAGAGCTGGCGAGGTCGACAACTTCCGTTTCATCCGTCACTTTGGCTTGCTTCTCCTCTCTCTCCCCCTCATCCTCGGCTTCCTGCTCCTCGTCTTCATCTGCGCTCTCGGCATCGGGGCCATTGAAGTCGAAGCCTGCTACACCAGTGTCTGAGTCCGAATCGTTGACTTCCACGACGTCGAACTGGGCTTGCTCCGCAGGGGTCTTGGCCACACGCTGTGGCAATGGAAGTGCTGGGGCTGGAGGCAAGTTCTCCGACTTTACGAAGTCACGAAAGTGACTGAGAGGCTTTGGTTTGATGAAACCACCTCTGTAAACGCGTTTCGAGTCCCTCACGGGTGCTCGGCGCCTCATGTGGCGTGGCTTGCGAGACTTGGACTGATGGTAGCCACTGCGCTTTGACGCCTTGGCCTTGCTTCCTGCAGCTTCGCGCTCGGCGTAGGTTGGCACTTTCTCGTTGGGGGGCTTTGGGCTTGCCATGTTCGCTGGTCCCTCACCCTCGATTTAACGCTGTGGCTAGCGAGAGGGAGCTGGATGTGCACAGCTTGATGCACTTGACGTTCTGTAAGTACGGGTTTGGTCCATTTGGGTTGTGCGGGTCAAGAAACAGAGTCACAGTTCTGGGTCTCTGGACTCTATCAGCCCGACCCGATGGATGCTCGACTGGATATTGGAGACCTCAACGACCCAGGGAGAGACGCGGAGATCAACGATATCTTGCGATTGTGTATCGGCATTTCGACGCAGCAGTGCGACAAGGCCATCGAGAGCATGGACAAGAAACTGCTGGGGTATCCTGGCTCCAAATCGATGTGGGACACCCCAGAGTACTTCTCCAACCGAATCGTCCAGAACGCATGCTAACAGCAACCTGCAGTTTGAGATCGACGACGCCGAACAAAGGCATGACCCACCTCAAACTCTTGAAAGATTCAATGTATTTGCCGGTACCTTCTCACTGATACCGTGCTCTTGCTGGACTAGAGACTGTAACCCATCTCGTTGTTACCACGGTCTCATGGATGTGACCACGAGTACTACCATTGTTGGGACGTGAGAGCTTGGAGTCTCCACACAAATCAGTTCAACATCGTTTAGGCCGTTTCTTCCACAGCAACACCGTGCATCTACCGGCGTTAATTAAAATAATGCTAGTTCTATCAGGCTTGAAAGTTCTTCGGATTGGTCAATGATGTGGATATATGGCTGACTACTAATAATGCCATTTACGACATGTGTGAGAACGTTCGTCCTTCAAGTGGTGGGTACTTCTGTCCTGTCACTGTCAGACGTAATAGGCGTGATGCGCCTGCACCAAGGAACCATCAACCTGATCTGCTTGATGAGAGGACACACGGTGAAACTCTGAGCCTCTAACAGTGCTATCGACGCGCGGTTCAGTTCTTACGAACCCCGACAAAATGTGGGAGTTCCTGGAGACCCTCGAGCCTCAAAATCCCATCGAAGACCTTATCGCCAACTGCGATGAAGACCTTCTCAATGCGACGCTCCTCTTTCTCGACCAGGCAGACGCGATCCACACAGCACACTCACCTCTGTTACGGAGCACAATGTTAAGCTGAATGACATCACTCAAGAAAACGACAGGCCCGTATTTCAGCGACCGAGGGAGATTCGACCGCGTTCTGTAGTGGGTACTAGGAAGCCGCAGCCACAGCCAACGATATCGCGTCGTGTGAATAAGCAGCGAGTGGAGATCGAAGCGCTGCGCAATCAGGCGAGAGCTTTGGAGATGCGTATCACGACGCTGAAACACGAATCGTCGACCAAATCGCCCAACAATGCTGGGCCTTTCATGATCGCACCGCTCGGATCTACGTGGGAAGCCGTCGCGTTGCAAGAGCTCAAAGGGCGTGAACGAGCAGAGGCTGAACACCAGCGGCTCAAAGAGTTCGTGAACGAACACAAGAGAATCGCGATGGCGCTTCAGCAGGCTGCCACGCAAAAGATGGATCACCAGGTGAGGGTCTCCGTTAATGATCATCTTGAAGTTGAACAATACTAATGATTTTCTGGCGCAGGCTGAAGAGCTGATTCAACTGGCGACACCATGTCCACCGACCCCTCCAGGCTTTGGGAAATCCCTTCAAGATCCGAGTGTGATGCAGGTGCTGACGGAGGCACTCAGGCCGATGGTCGCCCAGACCGACTTGGTATTATCCTCAACTCTCGGTCGCACGTTGAGCACCGCCCGCCACGGAGACAGCCACCTCACGATCCAGATCCAGGACGCTCGCATCGTTCCTGTTGGCGTCGCCACGACCGTCTCAGTTATGTGGGACCACGCTCTTTTTCCAGGATGATCTCAAGTATCTCCAGTGGAAAAGACTGAGCGACGATACTTTCCAGTCCGAGTTCGTCTCACATGCCGAGTTTCCTGGATTCCGAGGCCAGGCACTGGGTAAGCTCACCGTGCTTCGTGTGGAACAAGCCAACCGCACAGTGATCGTCCGCAGCTCAGTCTTCGAATGCCAAGCCGGGGAAAACCGGTTCCTTGTGCGGCCAATGCGCCACTTCCTCTGGATCGTGGTCGACAGGCCACCTCATCTCGGTGTGATCCCTGGAGAAGACGCGATCAGCCGCGTGAGGACGTGTGCGATCTCACTGCGTCGCCTGGACGTCGGAGACTTTAATGACCCACGCCGAGAGGTGGAAATCAGGGATCTCCTGCAACTGAGCACGGTCATTTCAACACGTTTGTGTGACCAAGCCATCGACAGCATGGACGAGAGACTTCTAGGCCGCCGCAATTCAAACGCACGGCAGGAAACCCCATTAAAGTTCTTCTGGCCAGTTGTCCAGAACGCCTGCTAATGCGATACGACCCGCGAATCAAGATGGAGATCGGTTAGCAATCATCTCTTCTGCTTGAAGTAGATACTACAACGCTAGCTGCGGCATCTTCACGCGGACACCATTCTCGTGCTGGACGTGAGATCGTAACCCCTTGGATGTAACCACGGTCTCATCTGCGATCAGTAAGGTAACCTATGCGAGCCTTGAAGAGTTTTCTCCTGGCTCATGGAATGCCTTCACCTTCAACGTGTCACCGTAAACCCTGCACACAATCTGCCAGGACGACCATCATCCTCTGGTCTATGAATACGCGGGTTCGGGGAGCGGCTCCTGTCGCCTGTCTCGTTGTCGTCGTCGTCGTCTGGGAGTTTGAGTTTGGCACGAGCCACGAGAACGAAGCCCGAGTCACAACGGTCTCACTTATACCAGTACTCAGAAGTTGAGACCCTTGATTGGTCCGTTGGCCAGAATCGTAGACAGACTGACAGACAGTCAGCCGACACACACAAGCCAACACGCCACACCCACAATCATGGAGCTGCCGTGGTTCCATGACCTGGACGACGCTGCGCTGGACGCGGCACTGCGTAGTCTAGAAGGAGGCGAAGGTGATGCACGCGCTTCCGTCGGGGTCCATGACGCTCCGCCGTTCGCGTGGCTCACGCACAAGATGGACACGGACGTCACGGTCTCCGTTAACCCGCAGGCGCCTTTGCAAGTCCAGCTGCGGTTTGCGAGCGGCGAGTCCGACAGCGCGAGCAGCCACGGTAGCGAGAAGGCTGTGCCCGTAATAGCAGAGACGCGTGGAAGCCGCAAGCGCCAAGAGATGCAACGGCTTCGTGATGAAGTCGAAGCGTTACAGAGCACGCTGTCGGAATTGAACGACGTTCAACAGGAAATCATGAAGCAGGAACACAGCGACCAGGGGATGACCAAAGTCGTCAACAGCGCGTGGGAAAGCATGGCGTCAAGACAACGGTCTCAGCTACGGAGAGCACAGGCCGAGAACAGGAAGCTACGTCGAGCCGTCGAAGAACACGACCGAATGGTCGACCATCTCCAGCAGCTGATCCAGTCCCACGAGGCGCGGCTGAGAGCAGGAAGACTATGCGGTATGGACCCATCGCGTCTAATCAACAGCCAGGGCCTATCAGACGAAGACAACGCGATGCTCGAGTCTCTTGCACAAGTACTCAAGCCCATGCATCTTCGCACAGACGCCATGCTTTCGGATCCTCGGCTCTCCAAGCTCACAGCCCATTTCAACAACATCAACGTGGAACGCGGTCCAGACAGCCTCGCGATCCAACGGATTGATTCTCGCACAGTGCCGTTTGATTTCCAGAAGACTGCAGACGCGGTGTGGAGGAATCTACTCGATCGCATCACGAGCCAACGCCGTTTCAAAGTTGAAGAGATGCCGGACGAAACACTACGAGCTCGGTTCATTTCCTACATGCGCGTGGCTGGCTTCGACGGCTACGCGACGTGCTACATGGCGCTCAAGCGCATTGTCGAGCCCAACCGCGTTGTGATGTTACGCAGTGCCGTCTTCGTGTACATGGAAGACGACATGGTGGACTCGCCGGCCATCAGCGTCCTCCGGGAAGATTCACCCATTGATGAAGATATCAAGCGGCTCGTGCTTCACGGCTCACCGGTCCGGCATTTCCTCTGGGCGACAGTATCAAGACCTAGTCATGCACAGCTCCAGGGCGTCGCCGATCCTTCTTCGCTCACACAAATCCAGACGTGTAGTGTCTCGCTGCCCAATGTAGTCGGCCATTCCGAGGCGGAAGTCCAGGCGTCGTCCAAATTCTACACCGAGATCAGCAGACAAATGTACCTGCAGTCCCAGGAAGAAGTCGACAATCTTCTTCTAGGGATCGTGCCGACTGGCCACTCGAAGAACCACATCACATTTGGTGTGGCGTCGTCGTGCCGCACGGAACCAGTTGAAGAAACGTGAAAGACAAACTGTTGTAAAAAAATGTAATTTCGCAAGCGCTTCAACTGACATTTGATCGTTGGAGATCTTCAACGTACTGGATAGTCGATGACGACTCGCGCATCACCGCTCAAGAAAAGAAACGGTTGAGGAAGAAGCGTAAGGAACGCAGACGAACACTCTCTGATTGTGCCACACCATCATCATTCGCGGACGACGTCCGACTTGCTTACGCCCATCCGCCTTTCTCAGTCGCCGAGCTGCAGCCAAGAGGCTTCATAATTGAATTAGAAAGACGATGGAGGTGGGCGACGCCAGCAACATGAGCTGGCCGTTGAATGGCGAAGATGACGACATGCTCGAGGCGGCGCTGCGCTTTCTAGAAGACGAAGGATCGAGCAGTGGATCCGAATCCACAGCCACGGTCTCCGTTAACCCGTCGGCTCCACTTAGTGTCCAAGTCCAGTTCCATGGTGAGTCGAGCGTTGCGCCAAAGCCACGCGGACGCACGAAGCAATGTAAGCGAGCGAAGGAGCAGATCGAAGAGCTTCGCGAAGTAGCGGACGAGCTGGAGCGCATTGTCAAGCGGCTGCGGTCTCGAAAGGACGTCGAATACACGGTCTCCGATATGTGGGACGCCATGGTCTCCCGTCAGGTTCTCCGGCGCCACAGATCCGAAGTCGAAAATGAGAAGCTTCGTGCATCAATCAAGCACAACGCTGACGTCGTGCAGAGGCTCGAGGAGATAATCGCAGACCGCGAAATCCACGGCTCACGAACACTACGCAATTCGAGAGCAGTCATCTCGCGGCTGCCTTCGAGTCAGGCTTTGGAAGGAATCTCGGAGGGCTCGGACGTCCTCGCGTCCGTGTCCAGTGCCCTCGTACCGATGTTCAAGCAGACACAGTGGGTATTGACGAACCCGGAGCTCAAGACCGTCGCCGTGGCTTCAGATGGCTGCAGGATCGTGACCAAGGCCTTCCCAGGAATCGATGCTCCTGCCGTGCACTTGCTGGACTCGCGCATCGTACCGTTCGACCTTGCCACGACAACCGGTGCAGTGTGGGAGAACCTGATCAGTCGGCTTGGGAGCGTTCGCGACGCCCACGAGCCATCGGCAGAGATCTTCCAAACGCGTGAGAATCTACTGGTCCAGCTTCCAGCGTTCGATGGCATCGTCCAGAACATCATGGCGCTGCGTCGCTTCGACGAAAGCGACCGCGTGGTGATCGTTCGCAGCTCCGTGTTCACGTACCTGGACAACAACGAACGTATCGTGTTGACTGGTCTCGCTGTGCGCCATTTTCTCTGGACGATCGTCCAGAAACCTCGCTTGTCAGGACCCGGCTTCCCTGCCGCCACTCAGATCCAGACGCTGGGCGTGTCGATACCATCGTCGTCACCAGAGTTCGACGCCAGTGCAGAAGCTATCACCAACTTCCTAGGAGATCTAAGTCGTCAGTTCTGTGAATCGGCTCACATGGACGTGGACGATCGTCTGCTGCGGGGCAAGCGTACCGTCGCCGACGGAGTGTAGCCATTAAAAAATGAGAAGGTTCGCATCTGGATCTATTCGTTCAAATATAATGTGAATTTCGGTGTAATTGAATACATGACACCCTTTCAAACGATCAGATCACAAACCTTTGCTCAGCGATTCAGCACCAGTGCTCACAGCTCTTCATCCTGTGTACACTGTCCAACTTCTCCATTTGTATGATATGGCGTTGGTGTTGTAAGGGGATGACGAAACCAAGGATGCTTCCATTCATCTCAACATCCACATCATTCCATCTCATGCTCACCTGCCTACTGTACTTCGAAGTATCTTTTCCTGAGACCGTAACACAGCACGCTGATCATGAAAGAATACTGCACTCGACCCTCGTCACTTCCACATAAATCAACTCCACAACTCCGTGAAATTTTCGTCCAGGCCACCCAGCGGTCTCCGTTTTGCTTGAATCCAGAGTACTCATGACGTGGAATGTTTGCTTGTTTGACGCTGTCGTTCTTGTTGGGCCAGTCGTGCGATCCATTACATCTCTCGAGTCATGATTTTGTTCAAAGGTCCCTAGTTGACGCTGTCCAGGCTGTATGGAGACCTTCGTAGGTGCAGTACGTAGCCCTTACAGTTGTCACGGCGGTTCCGTGAACACGTTAAACGGAACAGATTTGAAACACGGCTTCTTTCATTTCCCAACTCACCATGGGCTTCTCGCGTCTCCTGCCTGCCGACCACGGGAGCACCTCCTTCCATACGAGTACATTCGAAGAACTGCTCGCCGAAGAGCCACCAGGTACTCAGCAAGATCGGAGTCGAGGGCTGCTCGGAAGAATCGTTCTAGGCCATTTCGGATGTAATTTCGTGTTTGGAATCGTGCCAGGCAGCAGATTCAAGTACTAGTACTGGCAATCACCACAGGGAAGATCCCTTTCTTGGTGGGATAATAGTACTCGATCCATTTGATGTTGATAAAAATCCACTAGTCCAGGCAACTTCGAGTTGCAAGTGTACTCTATCAAAAGCTGTTTCATTCACATCGATGAACTAATGTATCTAGCTTGACGACTCGTAATCACTCGAGAGCACACGCACGGAAGAGTACATCCAACTCGAGCCCAGCAATGCTCTCGCCTTTTAGCCGGAGCCTAGTACAGTAACCATAGACGACTCGTGTATCAAGAGCGGCATCTCCACGACGATTAGACAAACCAACACACGACCTTCGTAAATATCGGTGAACAAAATCCTGTCCGCTCTGTTGCAGAATGCTCTGAAGCCATTGCCAATATTCCAGACAACTCTCGACACCGAGTGTAGCCATGTGCATTCTGAACTGCATATATTGATACATTCGTTGAAATATGATACTGTCTGCGATGGGTGACCGACCGCCTTTCCCAGCATCATCATTGTGGAGTGATTGTTCGCTGACGCTTTGGATTGAATGAGGCGCGTGCCAATGCCAATACCATTCGCAAACGACATGGATTCCTGTGAAGCCGCCGACGCGTTGTGGCTGCCGACCAGCGAGGACGATGCCCTTGTGGAGGATCTTCTCAAGTTCCTAGAAGAAAGCGATGCACAAAGCGACACACAAGCTATTGCCGCGACCACCACTTCACGAACTGATGCCAGCGAGCCCAAACGGACGTACAAGAGGAGGATGGAGCAGATCCAGGAGCTGCGCGACGAAGCAATGCAGCTGGAGATGACCATCAAGCGGATGCGCTTCCCGGAAGAAGCCTGGCAAGGCGTGGTCTCAGGCCAACTCGCGCAACGACAGAGGACAGAGGACAAGAACCACCGCCTACTCGAGCTGAATCGAGATCAATGCGGCCTGCTGCAACAACTCAAGCGTGTGATGGACGATCGCGTCGCTCAGGTCAAGAGAGCGCTGGGCTGGCGAGGATATACCATAGATGAGACGACGCTGAACGAGGACTCTCTCGCGAATGATACCACTGCGTTGGAGTCGGTCACGTGTGCTCTACTGCCGATGTGTTTCCAGACCGAGTTGGTGTTGGCGCGTCCAGAAATCCAGTCCGATGGCTGTTACAGTGCATTGAAGAGGCTGCCTGGCGTCGACAGAACCGTCTTCGAATGGCTCGATTCTTGGACGGTGCCATTCGACCTCCCTACGACGAGCCAAGCCGTCGGGTCGCATCTCGTGAGCCAACTCGGCAGTCAGTACGAAGCAAGTCCGCAATTCGACTGCGTCCAGCAGTCACAGCAGAAAGAATGGGTCGTTATTCCGGGCTTCCAGTGCATCGCGGGGGTTACGATGGCGTTACTGCGTTTCGACGAAGAAGACCGCGTCGTGTTCGTCCGCAACTCCGTCTTCACGTTGTCGGATCCGGACGGAAGCAACGAGTATATCGTGGTTCCTGGGATCAGCGTGCGGCAGTCTCTGTGGATGGTCGTCCAGAGGGTACGAAATCCTAAGCAAACGACATCATCGGCCACCAAGATAATGAGGTTTGGTTTGACGATGCCGTGCTTCGAACCAAACCGTGCGGTTCAGTCCAGAGAAATCGATGAGTTTCTCAGGGACATAAGCCTGCAGTTTTACGAGTTTGCCCACGATGACGTCGACAACAGGCTCTTAAGCGGTAAGGGCACGTCGCCGTATCGAGCCATCGTCGACGCTTAGTGCAAGCGTACAATACTGGCTCAGGACGACTGAGCTTCTCGGTCAAATGTAGCCATGTCAACGATGGATAAATCGTCGAAGTATGATACGACTACCCGTGAGATACGATGCCTTTCATCTGTCTTCCGTTTTGGGGTGGTCGGACATCGTTCGAGTGGATGGATTACGCTTCGTCATCGAGAACGAAACAGCAACCGGATGCACCAGACAAAGTCTCTTATTGCGCGTGAAGCGAATGATCCCATGGACTTATTGAGCTGGCCACCAACGTTGGAAGACGACGCCGTGCTGGAGGCAGCGCTGCGGTTCCTAGACGACCATGACCCCGAAGACGCCTTGCAGGCCACTGTCACCGTCTCGTCCTCGACTGGCTGCAAACGCCGCATTCCTTTGAGATCCCAGCCTTCCAGGAGGCGGAAACAAGAGCTTGAAGAGCTGCGGAAGGAAGCTGAACGCCTCGAAGGGACCGTCACACAGATGCGGTCTCGTGAAGAGGTCCAGCTCACGGTCTCCGATATTTACGAGGGCATGGTCTCACGTCAGCTCGCCCACAGACTCAAGGTCGAAGCCGAGAACCACCAACTCCGTGAGCTGATTCGAGAACAGAACGAGATGGTGCAGCACCTCAGTCGTGTGATCGCTGAGCGAGAAACTCAGGTGAAGCAAACACTGCGATGGCGAGCAAATGCGGACGAGACCAAGTGGTTGGACGTGGACTGTGCCCCAAACGACACGGAAGTCCTCGAGTCCGTAACGAGCACTCTGTTGCCCATGTTTTTCCAGACCAAGTGGGTGTTAGCGCTGCCAGAACTCCAGTCCGATGGTCGCTGGACCGGTTTCAAAAAGCTGCCGGGGATGGAGAGACACGCGTTGCACGTCGTCGAGTCGCGGGTCGTGCCGTTTGATCTAGAAGCCACGAGTGAAGCAGTGTGGGCGAACCTTGTGGGCCAACTCTGCCATGGATACGAAGCTCCAGATTCTTCCAGTTTCGTCCTGCGAACGCAGCGCGAAGAATGGGTCGAGATCCCGGGTTTCCAAGGCCTCATCCGTATCACGATGGCGCTACTGCGTTTCGATGAAGAGGACCGCGTGGTGTTTGTACGCAGCTCCGTGTTCACGTACCTGGATCCAGACGGTCGCAATCGATACGTTGTGTTTCCTGGACTCACCACACGGCAGTCTCTTTGGACGATCATCCAGCGGTCTCCGTTCTCCGGACTCAGCCATATCCAGACGATCAGTATCTCGACCCCAGCTTTCGTACCAAAAACTGAAGCCCAATCCGTTGCATTGGACCGATTTCTCGCCGATCTTTGCCAGCAATTCGTCGAGTTTGTCCACGACGACGTCGATAATCGGCTTCTGAACGGCAAGGGAACCTCTCTATATCGCAGTAAACCCAAGTCGCATTGATGAACACATAAGTATGTTTAGTTGATACCTACAGCACGTGCTCGGCTTACTTCGAAGTACGATCTACATAGCCCTTTTGATCTTGCATTCGCATTCTCGCATCGGTACGTACTCTTCAATATCAAACGTGACGAGTTCGACAATTCTTGTGGTGTGGGTTCATCCACGTCATCATCTCATGAGGTTGGACAAGGTCCGACGGACTAATCTTTGATGTGTGAGCGTGAATTGCTTAAACGGACGGGGTGAGAAGGGTTCACATTAGAATTTGACATGGAGACGCGAGAAGACAAGGACGCGTTTTGGCTGCCCAGCAGTGAGGACGATGCCTTGCTGGGAGCATTGCTACGGTTCATAGAGGACAACAATGAGGAAAGCCAGTTTCCAGTCAGCGTCGCCGATAGTGGACCACCGCACGTGAGACCGTCCAAGAGGAGAAGACACGAGATCACGGAGCTGCGAGAAGAAGTACACCGACTCGAGACGACGATCAGTACTCTGCGGTCTCAGGAGGAAGCCAAGATAGTGGTTTCCGATATCAGGGACGCGATGGTTTCAAGCCAACGAAGCCAACTACAGAAACCTGAAGACGAAAACCAACTTTTACAAGAGCTGGTTCGAGAACAGGACGCACTGGTGGAACAAATCAAGCAATTGACTTCTGAACGAGCAGTTCGTGTGAAGAGAACACTGGGCTCGGAAGGAAACGTCGGTGGATCGGGCTCGGAAGGAAACGTCGGTGGATCGGTCCTCTCTTCCTTCCAGAACTTAGTGGCAAATATGACGGACGTGTTAGAGTCCGTGACGAGTGCACTCGTACCGATGAGTCTCCAGACCGAGTGGGTACTGTCACATCCAGAGCTCAAGGCCGCGAGTTTGGTGTCGGATGGGTACTGTGCGTTCTTCAAGAAGCTACAAGGTTTGGCGAGACCGGCCTTACACGTCACAGACTCACGAGTTGTGCCGTTCGACCTGGAAACGACGGGTAATGCAGTGTGGGGGAACCTGGTACACCGACTTGGCAGCTTCCACGAAGCGTGTACGTCCACGAGCAAAGTTTTGCGCACGCAGCATGAAGAAGTCGTCGAGATCCCAGGCTTCCGAGGCATCATCCGCATTACGATGGCTTTGCAACGCTTCGACGAAGAGAACCGCGTCGTATATGTCCGCAGCTCAGTGTTCACGTACCTGGATCCAGACGGACGCAACAGCCACGTTGTATTTCCAGGGCTCTCTGTCAGACACTCCCACTGGACGATCGTCCAGAGGTTACCGTCCCAAAAACTCACCGCCAGTCGGATCCAGACGCTGGGTATCTCGATCCCAGCGTTTCTGCCCAATACCGAAACCCACATAGTAGCCGTCGACCGGTTCTTGACCGCCCTCAGCCTCCAGTTCTGTGAGTTCACGAACGAAGACGTCGACAATCGGCTTCTAAGTGGCAAGGGTTCCCCTACCCAAGTGTAGCCATGTTCGAAAACGTAACCTGATCTCAAGTCTCTGTAATCCAATAGTATACTCTCTAAAAAACGATAATGTTGAGTGGACAAAGTCTCACATGGTGGCGTTGACACTCGCGGCATCATCAGCCGCCTTGCGGCTTCTCGTTTGCATGTTTTGCATGGGATCCAGTGAGTCCGCTCATTCGCAAGGACGACCGGCCTGGCTCTGTGTCGAGCCGTCTCACCTCTCCTCTCTCCCTTGGGTTTTTGGCTCGAGTCTCTCAAGTCTGAGAGTCTCGATGCTTGCTGCTTGGGTCTCTTGATTGGGTCCTTCGGCGACTTTATGATGAGGCAGGCGCGTCCCAGCTTTGGCTGGGCGACACTCTCGCGAGTAAACATACTCACACAAACAAACAATCGGCCAGCAAACGGTGAAGGTCAGTCTGTGTGTCGGGGAGGCGCAATCAGCTCAGGAGGAGTGGTGGCAAGTTGCCGTGCTGCTCAGGCCACTCTTCAATTCTCACTGATGGACCACAACACCGCCGCGACTAGCGCACGATGAACATCAACGCCACTGCCTCGGATGCCGCCTGGACGCACGATGCGCAGGCCATGAGCATGGCCATGGCCATGTCGGCCGAGGACAGGGAAGTGTGGGACGCGGCCGCGAGCCTCTTCCTCGATGACGACCAGCTCATGGATGACGACGACCACCTGACCGACCAGGACACGTCCTCGGGCCGCTCTGACTCGCCAGTGTCCTTCAAGACCGAGCATGCTCACGATCCAGCGTCCGCGTTTGCGCCGTCGTTTGAAGAGGTCAATGCGTCCGGCAAACCCACGCGCCGTGTGAACCGTCGCCGCCAAGAGATCCTCTTCCTCCGCGACCAAGTTCAGTCTCTCCAGGATCGCTTGAAGTCCACACGTACCCGTATGGAGGAGAGTATGGAGTTTGGATGCCACCTCGCGCCCATGGAACGTGAGCTGCTCGCAGCGGCGTGGTCGGCCGTCGCGACGCAGCAGCTCGAGCAGCGCCAGCAGTCGGAGGCCGAGCACGACCGCCTCGTCGCGCTGGTGGAGGAACAGCGCCAGCTCGCCAAGGCCCTGCAGCGATACGCGCGTCGACACAGCACACAGGAAGTACCAGCGCCGCTTGCAGTCTACGCGCACCTCGAAGGTCTCCAGCAGGAGTCAACGTCTCTCGATGATACGAGTTCATTCGACGACCTTCAGCGAGCCGTGACGTCCATGTACCACCAGCGAGACGCCGTGTTCAACGACCCACGCTTCGACACGGTGCTCTCCTCTGTGCGTGCATCGCGTGTTGTGAACGAGAGAACTCCACGAGTCTGCGTCGAGCTCATGGACGCTCGAGTCGTGCCCTTTAGTGTTGAAGCCACGGCCAGTGCACTGTGGGAGTCGATGGTGCAGCGTGTCGCGACGGCCGTCACCTACAATAACGAAGCGTCCGAGATCCAGACCGATCGTCTCAAGAAGAGCTTCGTCGCAGCACTGGATCTGCCTCATTTCCAGACATCCGTCCGCGGGAAGGTCATCGTCCAGCGCGTCGTCGAGGCATCGCGGATCGTCATTCTGCGTGCGACGCTGTTCGCGCCCATCAGGCTGTCCAAGGGCGTCGCAGAGCCCTTCTCCATCTCCCATTACCAGTGGACGGTCATCGAAGCCCCCCACCACGAACGGCTCCGCCGAAACAGCCACGAGCTCGCCCAGATTCAGTCGTTCGACCTGTCGTTCCCCAAGCCAGCAAACCCACAGCAGCAGCAGCAGCAGCCACTGCACCATACGCAAGAGAGCGTCATGCTCAAGTTCTGCGAGACAGCCGTGGCCTACCATCTTGATCTCTCACGCCAGTCGGTGGAAAACATTCTCGTGAGCCGGTCTATGGGCAGCTCCTCTAATGGACGTGTACACACACAGGTGTACACTGGCACCGGTAGTAACTCGTCCATTAAACTAGAAGCCTGCTAGCGTACAGCCTGGAGGAAGCCACTGTTTATCTCTAATGTTATCCATCCCACTTCTGCTCTTTCGTGACGACACCATGGTCTCCGATATCTGAATTCCTAACATTTCGATAAATTAGTCTATATTTTGATTTATGATTCCTACATATTATGAAAGGAAACTGCCGTAACCCGGGTTACGCGAACAAGGTCTCAGACGTAAACAGTGTCTGAACTGAGTCTTGGCCATGTTGACGCCCAACAAAGCGTGTCTCAACATGCAGAGTGAATGTCTTGGAAGGGCGTAAGCAGCTGGCTGCCTTTCTCATGCAGACTCCCTCTAAAAGCCGGAAGCTCGGCCGCATACACTTGGCAAGTCGATTTAGACTTTGCGGAGAACTGATCGTCGTCGTCTGTGCGGACGTATGGAGACGGCATGCACAAGCTGCTGGGCACGAGCCTTTTGGTAGACAGCTACAGTATTTAGTTGCTTGCTAGTGTCTCCACCTCAACAACGACGTGCCGTGAGCTGTTGCGGAAGAGCTCACAAACGAAAACACGCGAGTCAAAGGACCCAGGCGTCTATCAATCTATCAATCGTATCGTACCCCCCATTATAGACCGAGCCCGTGCCAACGCGTGACGTCTAAATACTCGACCTCAACAAGTCTAACCAGATCACCAATCAAGCACGACAAGGTCTAAATATCGAGAAAGTACAACGGAGACTATGACGACGACGACGCGAATGGACCCGATCACGGACGACAACGACGTCCTGCGCGCCGTGATGGCGTTCCTAGACGACGAGACCGACAACCAGGAACTGGACGAGATGTACGCGCGGTTCCCGCCTCCAACGCCGCCTCCTAGCGACGACAGTGGCTCTCCGTCGGACGTCGAGTCTGTGGCCGAAGGGAGCGTCCGATCTACAGGGTCCTCGGGCTCCCGCGAGCCCAAGACGACTGCCAGTAGCAAGCGCATGCCGCGTGTGATCAACCGCAGCCGCATGCGCCGCCGCCACGAAGTTTTGTCGCTTCGAGAGCAAGTGATCGCGCTGCAAGAGCGACTGGAAGTGATCGACAAAGGAGAAGAAGCCATCGCCGAGACCGAGAGCGAGCGTCAGCTGAGGAACCTGCGCGTGGCGGCGTGGCAGTCAGTGGCTGAGAGCCAGAAAGAGCAGCTCGAAGACTCGGAGAAGGAGCGCGACAAGCTGCGCGCGCTGGTGAAGGAGTACAAGCAGTCGATCAAGCGAGTCGAGCGATTCCTGAGCAAGCAGACCAAGCCCAAGATGCTGTCTCGCGCAGAGGAGCTGCTCGCGTACACTGCTGTGGATCTGGATCCATCCGAAGGATTTGAAGAGATATCGTGTAACCTGCCGACGATGTACTTGCAGATCAACGGCGTGTTCAAGGACGATCGCCTGAACACGGCCGTGACGGGGATCCGAGATATCAAGATCCAGAACGAGTTTACGCCCAACATGTCGATCGAGACGCTCGAGTCGCGTGTGCTTCCGTTCGACGTGGCGGTGACAGCTAAGGCGGTGTGGAGATTCCATCAAATCAAGGCGGAGAAAATGGGAATTGGAATGGACGAGGTAAGTTTTGTTTGTTTGTATCGGAATGGAGAATGCCCGGGCGTAGATATCTCATGATGCTTCGTATGTTGCAACCAGCAAATCGAGGAGTCTGACGACACGATTCGCCGAACATTCGTCGCGACACTGGACCTTCCTCACTACAGGGGACGAGCCCGCGGCCGAATGGAGACGCGCCGCTTTGTGGAGAGAGACCGTGTTGTGATCGTGCAGTGCGCCATCTTTGATCGAACCGAGCGGCTTGGAGGCAAGTACCTGGAGGGCTTTGGCATCCGCCAATTCCACTGGACGGTCATCGGCCCACCTCGAAACGAAAAGCTACGACGAAGCGGACGCGCTGTGAGCCAGATCGAGACTTTTGAAGTCGGCCTGCCGTTCCGAGAGAGCCACCAAGCAGGCCACGATCCGAAGAAAGACCAGGAAGAGATGAAGAACTTTTGCTACGAGACGGCCCATTTTGTGCTGGAAATGGAGCGCCAAGCCGTGGAAAACATCCTGATGAACCTGTCGTTAGGCATCTGAGTGTGTCGTCTGTGTGACCTAAGTCTCGTCAAAGTAAATGGAATCAAGAACATCTCCATTCAGAAGGTCTATTAGTGCGTGCCTTTTCAAACAGCCCCAGAGAGAAGGAGGTTCTCGACCATTTGCTGGGTCGCATCGAGCTGCAAATCCACGGCACTGAGCACGAAGTCTGTGAGGACGCCGACTTTGCGGTGGATATCGGGTGAACTGCGCGTGGCCTCGGGCATCGCGAGCTGGAACGACTGGATCTGGGATCCTACAGAGGCCTTTTCATCCTGCTTCAACTGAATCACCGTCCAGCCTTTGTGGCGAAGCACGAGTCCATCCATCGTGGTGTTGGCAATCTCTTCTGGCTCGGCGTAGGCAGACCAGACAATGACCACGCGGTGATGTTCCACAAACTGACGGGCTGCGATCTTCCCATGGACGCTGCCCATGTGGCCACCTAGCCGCATCTTCACGTCGAACTCCTTCCGCACACGGAGACCAGTCGCATCGACCTCTTGCTGGTAAAACGATCCTTCTTTCAACTGGTACTTGAGTGTCTGGTACCACACGGCTCGAGATGTCGAGTTGAGATCAAACGGCACAATCGTGGACTCGGCGATCTCGACTGCAGTGCCCATGGTGCCGTTCACGCTGACTTGGACGTCTCGCGACTTGCGGTTGGCAACGTCAAAGCGGCGATCGGAAAAGATCGAGTCGACGGCACCGTACATGACCAATAAATCGTCTTGCAGTCGCTCGAAAATGATCTCTGGACTCACTTGAGGCTGGACATCGACGCCATTCGGCGGAGCCAGCAGCAAGAATTGCTTCAAAGTACCAAACATATTGTGAGACCACTGATAGAGATCATGGGAAGGATGGAAGAACAACTCACGTCCGGGTTGGTGCTCTTTTTGAAGAGCTTCTTGAGGCTCGAGGCGAGTTGGAGCTGGTCTTCGAGGGTTTTACGCAGCTTTTTGTTGCGGATCTCGGCCAACTGACGCTGTTCCAACTGACGCAGCGCGAGATCCTTCCACACGCGGGATTCGGATCGATTGGAGGACTCTGGATCGCTTGGTGGCGTCCCTGTGCTGGCTGGAGGCGTGACGCGTTGCTCCAAGGAAGCCAGTCGAGCTTCCAGTGTCTGTACAGTGTCCCGCAAGTACTCGAGCTCCTCGCGCTTGCGGTTGCGACTCTTGTTGACGGTCACAGGCGCCTTGCGCTTGCCCAGGACTGACCCGTCCGGACTGTCGCTTGATGATCTTGGTGCGATGGACATGAAGATGCGAGGCGATGTTTCTCCAATAGGTTCTGGAGGCGGCTGGAACAGCACCTCGCAGTGACTGTCATCGAGCATTGCAGAGAACGACGGAGTAACAGGCACGGTCTGGAAGGCGTCGAGTCCTGGCTCAGTATCGAGCATCGCGAACGCCGTGTCCAGGAAGTCGTCGTAGTCGTTCAGTTCAAAGTTCATTGTCGAAAGGCTGGAAGGACAATTGAAAAGTGATGAGGAATGGCGTCCGCTGGTCGCTGTAAGGTCGCAGACGAATGGACTATGACTACGCACGCCCGTCCGCCAGAGTGCAGGACGTATGATGCTGGCCGTAATCGAACGGCGGGTGAATTGGAGTGCGCATCACTGCGGCTTTGGCTGTGATTGCTTTTTTGTCTCTCACGCAAGCCACCGTCTCAAGAAAAGCATTCACGAGACATCACAAGCCACCGAATAGTAGGTGACAGACAGCTTGCTGTCGTTCGGCTGCAGCTGATCTGTGGCCGCTGTACACTGTGCGAGGATGACGGCCACCTCGCCCCTCGTCGCACTGGGTCCATAATCAACCGTCTGGTCCAAGACTGATACAGTAGTCCCCACGTACAGTGACACATCAATAAATTATAAACTGTTAGATTTCATGATTTAATTATCAAGCAGCGACAAGTATTTAGTCGGAGTTTGACCTTTTGAGAACTGTGATACTGTATTAATAGACCACGCTACTGGACGTGAGTTTACTGAATCATGCTGAATGGCTTCTGCAAGTGAGACCATGTGGATCTGGTTGTGACGACACCAACGGCCACGATCGAACCCCATTTTTGCCGACGTTCACGTTTGTGGGCCCCGTCACTCAGCACCACAAACGGAATATTTTGCTTTTTGGTTGAGAAGGGCGGCTTCCATACAGAGAGCTCACAGGAAAGTCGCGTGTTGGCTTGTCTTCGTTGACACGACTCGTGTGTGGCTCAACGGATGCGTCGGTTGTGAACGAGCTCTGTTCGCGAATCAGTATCGATGGGCTTCTCGAGAGTGATTATGCTCTTTCGGACGAAGGGCGTCAACATGCATATATTCCCTAAAGGATAGGAGTCCGCATCCTGATGCGTTTGGGTCGGGGTGACTGATCTCAACGTCGGGGCATAAGCACTGGTCACCGCCTTCATTTTCCGCGACCTTTTCAATGGAGGAGCACGCAGTTGATTTGATTGTTTAATTGCTGTCGATAGCATGTCCAGAGACGGAAGTACTCAATTGTCCTCGGGCAGTGCTCCTCCTAACCGGCTCTGTGCGCTGACCTTCTTCAGCACCTTATCGAGCTTCTTGGCCAACTGGAAGTGCAATTCCAAGGTCTCTCGTAGTTCCGTGTTCTCCCGCTCGGCTTCTTGGCGACTCATCGACTCCAGTATCGCCATCTCTTGCCAAGCTAGCGGAAATGGACCACGTGTCGATTCAGCCTGATGCGACCGTGCCTTCAGTACTGCGAGTCTCACGTCCAGCGTATTGACTGTGCAAGGACAAACTTGATGTCGGTGTGGG
>JAADWY010000637.1:0-19049 GCA_023336355.1 Pythium dissotocum
CGCCACCAACTCCGCCGCGACCCAAAGATCATCAAGTCAATACGTGGGTACAGTCGTGCCTGATCATCGTGTACCCGGCGTTCTCCCACATCTTCAATGCGTATCCATCCGCCCAGACGCCACTGGCACTGCTGCTACCCATCATGAAGCTCATTTTAAGGAACTGGATCAGCTTCGCAAGCAAGCACAATGAAGACCTCAAACCCGAGCTCGTGGTGTTCAACGTCGATATCTTCAGCTCACTGTACGTCTCTGGCTGCATGCAGTCGGCCACGGCCGTCAGCACGACGCTCGTGATCATGGCGGTGGACTTCTTGCAGGCGTGCCTGTCGATCAAAGACCTGAACGACATCCTCAACGATCCAACGCTGCAGCGCGCATTGGCTCGCGCCGACACCTACGAAGACAGAAATATTGCGTCAGTGTCTAGTCGATGGGACACCAAGCAGCTCATCCCTCTCACTACTTCGTGCTGCAGACAAACGCCTATGTGCGGCATCATCCGTCCATCCAAATCCGGACCTGCGTGCCCAAATCGGACCTACCTGTGGCCTTGGCAATGCGAACGCAAGTCGTTCCCGTTGAGATAATCGAGTCCAGTCGAAAGCCTTCGCCCGATGTGTCACGTGGGCCAGCCGTAGAGGCCGTACCAAAGCTTGCATTGTTTGGAGGAGAAGCCACAAACCGCAATAGTGCGTGCGATAGCAAGGACGACAGTCGAACTGCTTGCCCGGCGGCAGAACCCCAGCCTGTTCTCAGCGCATCTCGACTCGGCTCCGTCTCTTTCCGATTTGCACAGCAACGCGTCGCGGCTTCCGATCACAGGCGACTCGCAGGTCTCACGAGTCGACTGAGTGACGACGAGCAACTTCTTGTGGTCCAGAAGACGCTTCAGATCCTTCACATTTGCGAGTTCGTGGCTCTTGTCGAGTTCAGAGGTCTTCATGCCGCTCGTGTACAGTCTCTTCAGCATTATCGCGTTCACATTCCCCAACCGGCACGCATTTCCTGCCATGGCTGGGCTCTCCGACGCGCAGTTCTACTCCTCGCTCCAGAACGTGCTGGTGTATGGATCGCTGGAGCTGATCTCTTTCGTTGTCTTGGATCAAGTGATGAGGCGCAAGTTTCAAGTGTCGGCCTTTACGCAGTCGGCGCTCGTGCTGGAGTCGCAGTGGCCGATGGTCCAATCGCAGCTCACGTTGTGGGTGGTCGTTGCACTGCAGTTTGGGCACGAATTCTTCGGCAACGACTTCGCGTTCCAATTCAACTGGCTGCGCAAACCACACGCAGAGTAACAAAAGAAACACAAAAGAGCGAGTGTCTTAAGCTCGCTTTAGCGACTGCAAGAGGGCGTGTGCCTGCGAGAGCTCCTCGTACAGAGCCAGAAACTTGACCTCGGCCATCTGCATCGCCAGCGTGGTCTTCGCAGACGTGGAATCACTTGGTGGAATTGATGCCGGTTTCCCCGGCGATTCGCAGAGCAGTGGCTGTCGGTCCAACTGAAGCCGCATCTCCACGAGCGCAGCCTACGCGTCAGTCAGTCACTCAGTCATGCTCACTAAGCCTCTCACTCGTGCAGGAATACACACCGTAGATGCTTCACTGTCGCTTGGATTAGTGTGGTGGACACGCCACTTGAGCTGCTCGATGGTTGGGAACTAGTCCAAATGGAAACCAAACACGTGAATAAACATGCTTCCTCGTATAGATGGCTGGTGAGTCACGACCGCACCTTGAACGAGTTTGCCTGCAGGCGCTCACGCAGCTTGAGCCGCTGCACACCATACACAGCAGCGATTGAATCAGAGAGCTCCCTGCGGATCCCTATCAGAAGCATCCACCCAGTCAGCGGCCTCCACACAAGAATACAGTTCAGTGTTTGTAACTTACCAAGTTGCAGCAGCTCCACGGCCAGCTCGCGTTCGGAAATATTGTACTTGGCACCCTGTAGCAGCACAAATCGAAGCACTGCGAACGTTGCCTGTGCGTCCTGTGGGCTCAGCTGAGGAACGTCGTCCATCGCGGTCTGTATCAGATCCACAACATGCGTGAGCCCATAACGCGACTGCGGGATTCAACAAGCGGAGTGACGCGTCCGCACCTCATCATGGTCGCTACAAATGCTGTCGCAAGCAGCGACAGCGTGTGCCTCGTCCTGATAGAGAGATAGATAGACAGAGGCAATCAGCATTGTGGACAGATAGATACCCATGAAACACGTGAGCTGAGCGTACAAGTGCCGCGAGCAGCGGGATCTCTGCCAGCAACCAGTCTGGCGGTTCCAAACCTCCACAGAATCGGAAGCGCTTGGGTGAATCAAGACCACACACACCAGCAGAAGCACGCAAGGAAGTCAGTGAAAGCGGCACGTAGAAGTAAGGAGGAGATACAGCGCAGTACAGCTCACCATGGTCCTTGATTAGCTTCTCGGTTGACAGTGAATTGGATTCCTTCATTTTCTTCTAAATCCGACAAATGCTATGATCCGAATAGAGAACCCTTAACGGTTTTAGGAGAACCAAATGCACGTCTCTTCAAGATCTTGACCTGCGTCTCCTCCACCCGAACAGTGATTCCGGTGGTGGCGTCCGCCCCACATGAAGCCAACAGCCACTCCAACTTCCTGCTCTCTGATTTGATAGCGCGATGCAGCCTCGTCGTCACGCGCAACTTGCTTCGGCGACGGAGAGATGTCCCACTTCAGATGAACAGCTCCTGCAGACACACCAAAACCATTGCAAACGACTGCAGCCGTCTTCCTGTGCGTGTGATGGTCCTGTCAGTGATGGGACCTTTGGCCGCAAGTTAGATTGTTACTGCTGCGTGCCCGGATATTTGGTGATAACTATCGCAACGAGGAACACAGTTGTTAGAGTCTCGGTCCCACGTCTCGTCGTGATCGGACATGTTCACTGACGGTCCGAGTTCGTAACCCGTCGAGTCAACAATGAAGAGAGCACGATGGTCCCCATCTTCGCGTGGTGCTATTCGTGTTGGCTCATTCCTTGTGTGTCATTTTTAGAAGTCTGTGGCTGTCGATTCAAAAAGAAGGTTGGCCGTGCCTTGAGCGTAAATTGTCTACTCAACGACCAGCTCCCTCGACAGAAGCCAGTCACATATCACCTTCATCAAGAAATGAATACGCACCCGCAGCAACACGTCGATGCACTCGCCTCCGTAAGGCTGCCGTCGCCGGTTGTTCCGTTCGCCGATGGGAATTCAGCCAGTACAAACATCACTCCCTTCGTGAGAGCCGACTCGACAGGCCCCGGTGTTAAGCATGTCAAGGGCGGGAAGCTACGCGTGTGGGTCGTGCGGTTGTGGTTCGCCAGCCAAGTCGAGCTGTGGGGTGGCTACTCTGTCGAGCGCATGCTGGCTCTCGACTCGTACAGCCGCAGCAGCTCCATCCACCGCATCACCGCTCTTCTCGTTGGCTCTTTCTTTCCGTGTCTTCTTGTCGAAATGGCACTCAACGCGCTGCCGTTGGCGCCGACCCAACTAGGCCTCTCACAATCTCGCAACTTCTGGATCCGTACGACCGTCATGAGCTACATCGTCACTCATTCTCTTATTTCCCAGTACCGCCACAATGTGCCGGGACTCGCTCTCTCTACGAAGCAGACCGTCACATCTCGGCCATCGCAGCCCTCCTCATGCAGCCACTGCTGTACCTTATGGCCAAGTACATCGGCTACCCAATCCCGGTCTTTATGGTGCTCACGTTGTTGCCGTGGACACCAATCGTCTACTCGATGACGGGATATATTCTGTACGACCAGCTCTTGTACGGTACTTCAGTGTGTTCAACGCCCAGTCGTGTCTCATCTTCATCTATCCGACGTTCTCCTACGTGTTCAACTTGTACCCTGAGCACCAAACCAGACTCGTGCTGTTACTCCCGATCATGAAGTTCGTGCTGCGGAACTGGTTCGGCCACTCGAGTCGCCACATCCAAGACCTCAAGCCCGAGCTCGTGGTGTTCAACGTCGAGATCTTTAGTGCGCTATACGTCTCCAGCTGTATGCAGAGAGTCACCTCGATCTAACGTTACACAACATTAGTTATCTTAGTGGTGGATTTCGTGCAGGCATGTCTCTCCATCAAAGACCTCAACGACGTCCTGGACGATGAAGATTTACACAGGGCTCTCGGCTAAGATGGCGACACACGCATGCTCGTGCCACTCGCACAGCATCTACTTCGTACAAACGACTTCGTGCGGAACCACCCATCGATTCAGATCGAAACCTGTGTATCTCGCCACGAGTCGCTTCGCGCCATCGCTTCCAGAAATCAAATCGCACCAGCGTTGAAGGTCGCGCAGCCTCCAGAAGGGGTGGGTGCCATACGTTCGGACGAGCCACAACCCTCACAGAGGACGGAAGCGACAAAATCAGAGCACAGCAGCTCCGAGCTTGCGATTGCCTTCGCAGGATTTGCCGCCCGCTTCTTTTCAACTTCCTTCACGGCCTCCCCACCAAGACAGAGAAACAAGTTGCCTCATGATCGTCTTGACAATCTATTGACCCGTTTGGCTCGGCCCCGCGACGCCAGGAACGATACTGAACTGAAACGCATCGTTGTTCGTCTGAGTGAGAGCGATAAGCTCATGATGGTCCAGAAGACGCTCAAGATCCCGCACATTGCCGAGTTCATTGCACTCGTGGAGTACTCGGAAGTGGTTGTGCCGATCATGTACAGTCTCTTTTCGATCGCCGCGTACACGTTTCCCAACCGCGCGTCTTACGCGTCGCTGAAGAACCTGACGCCGTCCCAGTTTGTGGGTACGCTGGGCAACGTGTTCCTCTACGGCTCGCTGGAACTCGTCTCGTATGTGATGCTGGACTACGTGATGAAGAAGAAGTTCCACGTGTCCGCGTTCACACAGACGGCGTTTGTACTGGAGACGCAGTGGGCGATGGTCCAGTCGAAGCTCTTCCTCTGGATCATGGTCGTGCTCCAGTTCTCTCACGAACACTACGGCAGCGACTTCTGCTTCCAGTTCAAATGGCTCCACCAAAAGGGCGGCAACTGAAATGGATGCTCACACGTCGCAGGAACTCACACGTCACAGATATTGGAAAGCGAACCTAGTGATGCGTACGTAGCAGTTCCCATTAAAACCGTATAGTTCTTGGCGACCTTGTGACTGGAACCCTCAGCTGCTCCATCACGGAAGCCCGAACCAACGTGACGAAGAAGCAGCGGTAGCATGTCGAAGTGGACGAAGAAGGGTCGCGCGCCTCAGGGCTACGACTACATCCAGCCTGTGATGGACGCGCTCGAGCGAGAGCTGCGTGAGAAGATAAACGAGCCGCACGAGGGCAAGCGCAAGTGCGAGGCGCTGTGGCCTGTCCATCAGATCAACTGGCAGCGCTCGCGCTACGTGTACGACCTGTTCTACAAGTACAAGCGCATCTCCAAGGAAGTGTACGACTACTGCATCAAGATGAAGCTCATCGACGCCAACCTGATCGCCAAGTGGAAGAAGCCCGGGTACGAGCGGCTCTGCAGCACGTACGCCATCAACACCAAAAACTACAACTACGGCACCGTGAGTATCTGCCGCGTGCCGCGCCACCAGCTCTCGGACGACCAGGTAGTCCAGGAAAAGCACAGCGGTTGCAGAGGCTGCGCTTCTGGGCCGGGTGGCTACCACAACATCTTCGGCACGAAGTACGGCCAGTACTTGGCGCGCATCCAGATCGCTCGTGAGAAGGCCGGTCAGTCGGACGCGCAGGTGTGGGCGAAGGAAGAGGAAGAGACGAAGTATGCCAGTGGTGCTGAAGAAGATGACGATGACGACGACGCGCCAGGCCCGAAGCCCCCGACGGCGGCGCAGCGCAAGCGTCAGCACGATGAGGACGAGGAGGAGGAAGGCAAGGACGAGTCCACAGACGAGAGCAGTGATGAAGAGGACGACGCATCAAGCGAAGGAGAACAGAAGGAGTCGGAGGAGAAGAACAAGAAGAAGCAGAAGCGATCGTAGGTCGCTGCCATAGCAGTCGCTAGTGAGAAAATGAATAGAAACAAAACCTTCCAACTATCTACACTAACGATCTCGTCAACGATCTCGTCAACGCATCGCCAAGGCCAAGGGGTAGTACAAATCCACGGACAGAGTCCTCGGAAACCCTTCTGGCAGAGCACGTCCTGGTGAAATACCGAGGATGCGACGTCCGTCCAAGTGGATCTTCGTTTGTGGCGGGAAGATCGGATGTGGAGTCACCAGTACAAGCGGCTTTGCGCGAGCATCGTACAGCTTTTATTCGGCGTTCCCAAAGTCAGGATCAAACTTCACGCACAGCACGTACTCGACTCCTGGCATCGCAGCCCATATCGTAATCGCCTTGTGGTCAAGTTGTCCCTCTGCCATCCCCCACGACTCCGATCTCAATCTTGATCGTCCTGAAGTCATCAAATGTTGGAACCCCTGAGGGAAGACGGACTTTGGCGTTGTTCGGCGTGGTCCGTAACTGAGATCGGGATACCGTCGTGGCCCCTGCGAGTTCTTGGCAGCCATGAAGCCCTTGATCCATCGATGGACATTTCTGTCAGCGAATGAAGTTACTTGGTTGAACTCGCCGACGTATGACTCGTGTGGAATGTCGGAAACTCGATGCGTCAGCGAACTGCTCGAGAAAATTGTGTCGAACGATGTGTTCGTCGCTGTCAACGAATGCGTTCCACTCGTCTTCCATTGCCCCGCACACACGCAACGAGCCAGTCGCAGGTGGAGGCTGCGTTACTGCGACTTCCACAGCAGCGGTGATGCGACCGACGCTGGCGAGAAGCTGAGGAGACAGAGGACGAGCCATGATTGCTCACGAGACGATCTCTTTGATGATGTTGGACCAATCATACCGGCGTGGGAAGCGACGTTGGGACCTCGCGCTGGAGAGTTGGCTTCAGGTTGCTGGTGCACACAAGGTCAGAGGAGAGGAACAACAAGTGGGGTAAGGATCGAGGGTCACAGACTAGTCTATTGTTGCTGCGAAAATGAAAAATGAACAAACACGCTTCAAAATTGAACACACGCCGTGTCTGTGCCTACCACACGCCAGGCACGAGCGTCCACTTCGCGAGCTTCTCGCCGCGAAACTTGCTGTGGTACCACTGCATGCCGTAGAGCGCGCAGATCGACTGGTTGAGGACGACCCACAGGAACACGATGTTGACCATTGGGTTGGTGAGACCGCAGACCACGACAAACCCGAGGTAGATGATCAGCTCCGCCGAGTACAACGGACACAGCACGTAGTCGAACCAGCCGCCCTTCGGCACAACGTGCTTACCGCCACTCGCTCGCTTTTGGTTCGCAAGCATCGTGTTGCACAGATACTGCTGGTAGCTGCCGTACAGGAAGAGCACGAGGCCCGCCGCCCAGAACGCAGGATGCACGGACAAGACCATTGAAGAAGGGACGTCAGCACGCGACTGCGGAGTCGCCAGCAGAGATGGCGCGATGCCCAAGTAGTGGATGAGTCCTGCCACTAGAACTACAATACCGGTAACAGAGAGCTCACGTAAATACAAGCACAAGAAGCACACAGGTAGTCGAGTCTGTACGTACGCATGAAGTGCATCGTGGAGTCGCCGAACTCGGTGATCAGAACGGACTCGAAGAAGCGTCGGGTGTCTTGCACGCCGAGAAGCGCGATAACCGCGACGGCTTCTGGGTTGATAGCAATCGCGTCAGCACTGTTCGACGACTGCAACAAGCGGAGAGTCTGCTGGACGAGCGGATGCTGCGGCACCAGCACGAGCGCAAGCGCGACGCCCAAGTTGTACACGGCGCCAGCCAAGTAGAAGTAGATCCAGCCGCTCTTCTTCATCTACGATACCAGTCCATCCATGAGAATTACTAGTATCAATGGAAAGCCGACCATCAGCCGCACGGTACCTCAATGCGCAACAGAGCGCCGAGCAGTCCGCCGCGGGGCTGCGCGTCCTTGCGCACTTTGCCGTGGATGAGCAGCGCGCGAAAGATGTCGCTGAAGACCGTGGTGACCATGGCGACGGCCATGAAGACCCACAGGCCCACGAAGTACGCCCACATGACGCTGGCGACAAAGAGCTCCTCGTGCGGGAAGGCCGATTTGTTTATGCGCACGGCAACAACGTCCTTCGTGACACTCGAAGTCCAGACACTTAGCCTCTGATTAGCCTAGTTCTTGGAGAGCCGAGGACGGGACCGTGCGGGTGGTTCACTAACGTTACTTCAGAGTGCTAATTTCGAGAGGCTAAACCAGGCTATTTAGTCATCGACAGCTCATCGCTTGAAGTAGGCACGTCGCAGCTTCTGCGCGACGTACACCGCAGTCTTCGCGCCACCGGCAGTCGCGATGCCCTTGATGCTCTGGGAGATGCTGTGGAAGCCGACGATAGCCGCCACCTTGCGTCGGACAGTTCCCTGGGTGGAGCTTCGGTCAGTGTACACGTCCACTGGGTTCAAGTTGGCTGACAGACGAGGAGGCAGCATCCGCACGAGGTCAAAGACGGCTTCAGGCTCGGCGGTCTTGGCGATGAGAACATCCGGATCGTGGATGGATCGTGAGACGAATCGCGAGTTCTATAGTTTCGGGCCGATTGAGTCAGTACGCAGTGCCTTAGGATGATCAAGTGCGAGACAGGAACCCACCGTGATCTTCTTATCGTAGAGGTTGAAAAAGGCCTCGTAGTTTCCCTCGACAATGTTGCGGACCTTGCGTGGGTTCTCACCGAATACCATTCGGAAGTCGCCCAAGTACGAGATGCCAGCGACTTTCTACAAGATCCACGTTAAGTATCGACAGAGGCATGTGGAAGGTAACAATAACGACCCACCATGAACAGCTCCAAGTGCGTGAACTTCTCAGGCAGACTAAGCAGCGAGAAGTGGAGCGCGTGCGAGAGGTTCAATGAGCTGGCGTCGTGGAGGATCTCGTTGCTGGTCAGAATGCTCACCTACAAGCGAACATGATCAGTTTTACATACTGGTTTGTACAGAAGCAGCACGTAGATGCCTACAGGTTTCTGCATTCGCCCACTCAAATACAGCGTCTTCCACTGCGCCAAGTCGAGGCAAAGGGTGTCGGAGCTCACGACACCGTACTTAACGAGGCGTGTACCCATTCCCGGGATGTCCAATGGAACCTAAAGAACAAGAATTAGCATGTCTGTCGATTGAAGAGCTCGTGAGCACACGCCAAAGTGACGCACCAGTGTGTTATAATAGACGCCGGCCCCGTAGTTTTCCTGTTCAAACGCACGATTCAGTCAACCGATCTCACATCCACAGCTACAATTGCCACTAGCAACAAACGCACTTGCACAGCAGCGATGCCGCGTGGGCCAAGCGCCTTGAGGAACGAGTAATGGCTCGGATTGCGCTCCAGGTTTTCCGCATGCCACATCACCGGATCGTCCACGGCGAACACCAGGTCGATCATGGACGTGCTGGCGTCGTGGTCCTTCTGCTGGAAGACGCCAGATCCATAGGCCATGGCGAACTCCACTGCCGGGAACGCCTTCTCCACGGCGCTGCGCAGCGCGTCCTCGCCGCTCATCTCAATCCTTCGTCTGCGCTCCTGGTGGTGCGCCTTGGCGGTGTTGACGCCACACCATCACTCTGGAGAGCTCTCCTAATGTGGACCACATCACTCTCTTAAGTACGTGCAGATCTCTGATATCGAACTTACTGTTCGGTTGATACGTGGCACACTGGGCAGCTTCATGAGGTTTTTCAACCGCTGAAGTGAGGTTTATCCCAGGCTCTGTGCGTGTGTAGCGTTTGTGTTGGGTGTCGCCTTTGGATCGAGGAGGTCCAAAATCCCCCCAAGTCCCCAAACCCAAACTGACCAGCACGCGTCCGCGTTCCCCAGTCGCATTCCCCACAGAGACACCAAGATGGTAAGCGATCCACGACAATGCACGCTACGTAGTACGTCACTAGCTCAACGCATGGATACTCACTGTGTTCATGCGACTGTAGGCCACCCCACCACAGAGCGGAGTTGCTGGCAAGAAACCAGCCCCAACGGCAGCTGCCGAGGGCGCTGCTGCGAGCGCACTGCGAAAGTACGTGATCCCCGCTGGTATCCCACCACGACCGGTACCATGAGCAGCTACTGATGGATGCGCTTGTTTGTGTGGTACTGTAGCCGTCGCCCGACGACCGCGCGCAAGGAGAACAACGGCCGCGGCATGGGCGGCAGCACGGCCGGAATGCTGCGCTTCTACACGGACGACTCCCCGGGCCTCAAGATCGGACCAACGACCGTGCTCGTGCTGTGCCTGCTCTTCGTCGGATTCGTCGTGCTGCTCCACGTCTGGGGCAAGTTCCGCAGCTAAACGCAGCGGATCTTCCTCCTCAACTCGCTGTTCCCCGGATAGAGAAACCACAAACACGACGATCCGAAATTCAGAATGGCCGCCGCGTCGACCAGCCCACGACCTCACCATCCATACAACACCCGACCCTCGAAGCAGAGGCAAAGCTAGGACGTGCGAAGGCGTGAGACGAGCGACGCGTGTCATCTTTTGGTATAATATTAGCTAGGCACCTTTCTCGTACGGTATGTCCATCTGCGTCTGCGTCTCGGTCTCGTCACTCGTGTCTCCACTGCGCTTCAGATGCCTCGCTCCCGCGGCCGTAGCTTGGGCTCCAGCAACGCGCTCTGCTCGAGGATGTCGCGCTGCTGTTTCCAACCCGCGGTCAATGCGTCGCGTGTTATCCGCTGCAGTTCCTGCCGGTCTTCGTGCTCACGCTTGGCGACGTCATTGAATTTCGCCATGAAGTACTCGCTCTCGGCGCGCTCGATGTCCCGGCGCTGCTTCGTGAGCGTATCTTTAAGCGTCACTTGGTTGTGCAAGTGGCCACGCAGCTTGTCTTTGGCGACGCGCCGCTGCTCTTTCGTGACGATCGGATCTGGAGGCAGCAACCGCACGGCATCGTAGTTGGTGCTCGACACGTCCAGTGCATGAAATCGCTGCTTCTCCTGGTGTTTCCACTCGATTTGAGAGCTCAAGAACGCGTCCAGATCGCGCTGCTCGATCGTCTTCTGGGCTCGCTCTTGCACGTAGCGCAGTCGCGTGGCCTTGGAGCGGCGGTCGATCTCCTCGTTCTCATGTGCGCTTTGAGCGAGCTTGTGCTGCAGCTCTTCTTGCTTGCACTCGAATGCACGCTGCACGGCGGCTGCCTGCTGCTCGTACACGCGCTTCGTGGGCGACTTGGACACGTCGTTTAGCATGAATCGGGGCAAGATCTGGCCTGCAGGCGCGTCTGAGTCCACAGTCAGAGACTTGAGCTGCCCCGTGGACTTGGATTGGCGATGGTGATGCAGCGACTCAACTCGGACGGCAATTGCTGCTTCTGCGTCGTTTGGACTCGCCGAGTGCTTGTCCTTGTCGCCTCTGCTTTTATGGTGGCTTTTGTGGTGTGCCCCCTTCGCTTCAGCATCACCAGCGTCCAAATCAACTTGCTCAGTCGCAACCGACCGCCCCGCGGGCTTAGAAGATCCCGTCGTCAGCACGAGCTTGCTCACAGGCACAAGTGCTTGTAGTGAAGCAGCTCGTGGGATCACTATCGTCGTTGGCTTGTCTGGCGTTGGTCGCGTCATTGGGCTGGCGAGACTGGGACTCTTTCGAGCGAGTTGGCTCACAAACCCCGGCTCAAACTGAAATGCCATCGACTTGCCATCGAACACAAATGATCCGACGACGCCCAGCCGCACTTTGCCAACGGCCGTACCTTTCTGAAGCCGAGACCCGAGATACGCGACGATAGCGTCCACTGTCTTTGCAGCTTGGTCTTTTGGAATACCCCCTGCTTCGCTTCCAAGCACAGCCAGACTCATGTCAGCACCAGGACTGAGCAGAGCTGGTGGTGGACGACGCCACGCTACTCCGTAGCTGCTCACGAAGCGATCAGCGAGTAGAAACACAGGCGTGGCTGGCTCCAAGTCGCGGATCAGCGCGAACTTTCCCAAAGATGGCACGCCGACGCCTTTGCGAAGCCTTAACTGACGCTCGACAGTCGTGCTGATGGCACGCCAGACGCCGTCGACAGTTCCACTCAGGAGCTTCTCATAGTCGTGGTTAGAGTTCTTCAGGTGCTGCACGCACTCGCTCAAGAGACCGCCTCCAGAACTCATCGTCGTCTCTCTGAATATCTGCGTGTGACTGACACGAATGCATTGATGATCAAAGAGACCAGGAGTCTGGGGAAACTTTTTTCCATATAAATAGCGCTGTGGCTTTTTGCTCCGCTCATTCAATATTGTCAAGGGTCTTGCTGAGCGCGTCGTACTGATACGCGTGGACATTCCCACTCAGTGTGCTGGCGAGGATAGTGCCTGCTCCAGCGTGCGATATGCTCGTGAACATGCGTCCCGACGGCTCGTGGGCTTCACTTCTAAACTGGGTTGACGTCGAATCCCACACTTTGATAGTACCATCTTTCGAAGCCGTCACTGGAGTCGGAATCCCCATCGAGACGGAGATTTCGTCTGAATTCGCGAAGTCGGATGCATTAGAGAGGAAGCAGCACGCTGTGGCATCTTGTTGGTGGCCTTCAAACTGGTGAAGTTGCTTTCCTGTGCGTCGGTCCCAAACACGAGCCTCGCCGCCGACGCCGTTGAAGCCTTTACTGGATGTCAGGAGATAGAGACCGTCGTCGGAGACGTCAAGGCAAAGCGGGAAGTAGATGTATCCTCGCAGCGTTTGAACTGGTGTTCTCAACGCCGTGCGTCCGTCCCATAGCTTGACGCTCAGATCTTCGCTTCCTTGAGCAATGACGCGCTCTCCAGGCAGCCATTTGCTGCACGTGATGACGTTTTGCGCTGTCGTATTCTTCGCCTTGACTTTCGACGTCGTGAGATCCCACAGGATCGTTTGCGTGTCGCGTCCACCTGAACACAAGCTGGACTCGTCATTGTCCACAGTGATCGTCGACACGTTCAACGTATGACCTTGTAGCACGGTGACCATTGTCTCTTTCGAAGACGAAGGCGCTGTGCTGACCGCGACGGTCGTGTCTCGTGAACACGAGTAGATCGAGCTGGAACTGGAGCCCACGACGATGCGGTTTACGGCGCGGGAGTGGGGCTGGAAGGTCGTCAGAACGTCACTTGTCTTCCAATTCTGCATTGTGATGGAGCCATCTTCCCACCCAGTCACACACAGATCTGTACGTTGTCGTCTCGGTACGCCTGCCTGGTGGTAGGCAACAACAGTGTTGAGCGTGAGAGCTTCGTCGTTAGCATCCGCCTCTCTCTTCTCGGCCTCTCTCTGAGAGACCGCGTAAGTGTCTTCATCGCTCGCTTTCCATCGTGAGATGTCTCGGACTCCGCCGGTGGCTTGTTGTCGCTCGATATCTTTCGAGCCGCACGCCCCCATCGTACCGCTTCAGTGGAATGCCAAGTGGATCAGACATGTGAAGAGACGCGTGGTGAAGAGCAAAATGTAGCCATGTTGACGTATATCAGTATATTGCCTTCATAGTACTGCGGGGGACAGAATAAATCCATCACATTGGAATGCTCGTCAAACCACACAGCCGAACAGCTCAATTGGAATCCGACACCATCGACGGCCGCCATGTCCAGCCCTACGCAGATCACGCGCACGTCTATCCAGGTACGGGTGCCGCACCAACGGCATTGAATATAGGGCTATCACTGACTCACTCAATGGTACTTGGCTGCAGCTCTACCGCGATTGCATGCGGTTGGCGAAGCACATTGGTGGAAAGGTAAGGACGCCGGCAGTCGAACTAAACGCCGCGCATCTCGCTAGCCACTCTGATCACCAATTGTGCGTTCTGATGTACCCTTAGAGCAAGAAGGGACAGGCTATCAAGGAGCTCATCCGTCGCGAATTTGAGAAGGGACGTTCGGAGACGGATCCGGAGAAGATCGACGCGATGAAGGCCAAGTGAGTGGACATATTGGGCACGTTTCTGGTCTCTATCCAGTGCTGACGCCTGCATTTTCTTGGTAATTGTAGCGCTGTGCGTGGCTTGAGCAACTACCTCGTGATGGCCAACTCGAGGTGCGTTTTGAGCTGTGTTGTGCAGTGGTTTGGAAGCTTGTGGACTGAACAGTGTCTTTGTTTTATTTCGTCGCCATTGCATCTATCGCTTGATCTTGTATGGAGCAGCAAGGACAAGAACCTGCGTGACGCGATGAAGGCGTCGAGCACCGCTAATGCCAAGGCCCACCCCGGCCCTGCGCAGGCCGAGTTCCGCGAACTGTAGTTGTATCACCGCACGAATATCCACACGAGCTGACCAAGAACTGGTCCAGCGTTCTACCAAATCTTTGAGTGCTACCCCCTTTGTCCGTCAAGTGCATTTACACCAGGCAGTCGGAATTTTGTCGCCGTGAATCGTACGAGAGCGTACTGCTCAGGCAACTACTACGGCACTGAGTATTCAGAGACGTCCTCTATGACCGTCAGGAAGTCTTGTGGGCTAACAGCTGAGCATTTTCTGCTCAGAGAAGCCCTACATGCGTCTGGTGCCGATGAAAGCGCTCCGTCAGTCGACGTACTTCAGCATCTCTCTGCCCCAAAGCTTTGCGATATGTAGCCATGTGCAGTACCGTGAAGGTCTCGTTTAGAACGCTGTGAGGCAAAAATCCCGCTTTTGTGGATTTTATGACCAAATATCGCTAAAATCGTTCCGATCATCTCGCCACGCAACACATCACAGGAAGCTCCAGCAAGCAGCTCACGAACGTGGAAATGAACCGACGAGCGTTGGCACGCAAGGCCGCGGGCGCCAAGGTGGAGGCGCCCTCCGTGGAGAAGGATGCGGACGCCACGGGCGTGGAGAACGTCACGCGCAAGCTGGAGGCGCAGCTCGTGAAGGGCGACTTCTACGGCGCGCTGCAGATGTACAAGACGCTGTTCATGCGCTTCCTCAAGGGCGAGCCGGACGCCGCGCAGCAGCTCAAGGCCGTGGAGCTGGCGCTGGAGGCCGCGCTGCACCTGCTCAAGCACGAGCAGAACACGGCCGCGACCGAGATGGCCAACCTCATGGTCTCCGTGTACAGCGACCACCATTGGAAGGTGGACGAGGCCACCAAGGGTGAGGAGAGGATACCCATCGGCAATAACATTGCGGTTTCCCCACTGTGCTAACTGGCGACACTGGGATTATGGTACTGTAGTCCGTGTGCGTAAGATCAACGCGGGCTTCTTGGAGAAGCCGCAGTTCAGTGCGGATCTGGCTGTGTTCCTCAAGAACGCCGTCAAGTACGTACCCTCTGGAGATGAAGGTCCGTGTTCCGTGGTCTAATGAGCGTGTGACGTATAGGTGGAGTGCGACTGAAGGCAGTCGCAAGCGTGGCGACCCTGAGCTGCAGTTGCTGCTGGCACGTGCCCACCGCGAAAGCGGCGACTTCCAGCACGCCGCTAAGCACTTTCTGCACGCTGAGACGCCCGTGGAGTTCGCCGACTTGCTCTTCACGTGGTCCAAGCAGGGCTACGCCAGCGAAGCTGACCTCTACCTCGCTCGCGGAGTGCTCCAGTACGTGTTCTGGTGGTTGTATTTTTCATGGGAGGTAGGCTCACGTCGTTATGACTGTGTACAGGCTGCTGAGCTTGGAAAACCTGCGTGACGCGAACCTCGTGTACGAAGAGTACGTCGCCAGCAGCAAGAAGATCGGCCGCAACTTGGATCTGCCTCTGTACAACTTCCTGCGCTTCCTCCTGCAAACGCTGGAGGTACGTGTTTGTGTTTGGTGGGTTCTGCATTTGTCATAGACGACTGACACCGCGGCTGCCTTGTCTGTCCGTAGCGCGACGCACTGCCACTGTTTCAGATGCTGCAGGAACGCTACGCGCCTGCGCTGAATCGCGATAGCTCACTGAAGAGCGTACGTCTTGGTTGCTTGAGCTGTTTTTTGTTGCGGGTATGAAACTGACGTTGTGCTCTACGTCATGAACAGTACCTGAGTGTGATCGGCCAGAAGTTTTACGGCCTGCAACCTCCACGATCGGGCCTCAGCTCGCTGCTCGAGATGTTCTCTGGTGGCATGTAGGACGCTCACCGTGCGCTTACGAGTGGGCTGCTAGCGTCACCTCGATTTCATCAATGAAGTTCACAAAACGTTGGTATTCAGTTGTAACCTTTTCGTGCGTGTGCCCCAGTTTACTTCATTCTTGTCTATCACGGTCAGTCAGAAAGAAGATATGTCTGCAGGACAAGGCGTGGCAGCATCTCAGCAGTGATTTTTGAAATGTCACTTTTGAGGGAGTCACTAAAACTCGGCGTGTTGCCTTTCTCACTCACTTGCTAACTCCCCACACATCGCATCGGACAAGCCATCGACGAGAATGAAGACACGCTGCGGGACTCTGTTCGGTCACGAAAACAAGTCGCTGTTGCTGGAGAAGCTCTAGCTGCAGCTCCACAAGACGGCTCTGTCGCTCGACGGTGTACGCGCCATGCGCTCAACGATGCGATTTGAGGAGGTGGCGCGCACGGAACACCTCACGTACGACACCGAAGCAGATCGGTTTCTAGCTGCTCAAGCCGAGGGCCTCCGTGAGCTTCAGGCTGGAGTAGAGCGCCTTCTGGCTGCTGATACCAGTCATGATATTCCGAGCGCATCATCCCCCAACACCAGCGGTGTTGCATCCGAAGACGAAGTCACGACTGTCCCAACGTTGCTCAAGCTTCGTCGTCACCGCAAGCAGTCCAAGAAGATGGCTCCGACCGAGAAGAAGACGTCGCCGACGTAAAACTCATACAGGAGATGTCCGATGCCGTCACTGCAAGCTGCATGGAGTGGAGTGACGATGAACGCTGCGCGGCCTTTGTTGGATCTTCTCGGGGCTTTTCGGCAGATCCGTCACCCTTTCCTGACGGAAATTCTCGTCAGGTGCGTTTCATATTTGCTGCTTCATGACCCTGGCTGGTTCTGACGAGGTACTTTTCTGAATAGCCCGATAAACATCCTCCAGACGCTCATGTACCGACTCCCCAACTCGATCGCCGGGATGGAGCAGGTGGACAAGCCCCTTGCGAGTGATACAGCCGCGATGGACTGTTTCACAGTGGCGCTAGATCTGCTCACCACGCTCGATGATCATCGACGTATGGAGTTGGTGCATCAGGCAATGACATCGCTTCGCGCGACTTTGAGCCTCGTGTCGTCCTACGCAAAAGCACGCACGAGAAGTTCAAACGTCTCCGCAAGCACGACACCAAACTCAACGTCACATGGGCAGGCCGATTACTGCTTGTGTGTGCTCATGTGATTTATCGCGGTTCAAGGCCAAACCCACCTGGACGATTTATTGGACATTCTTCAAGGCGTCGGTAGCCGTCACGGGATGTTTCCAGGTCTTCTCCAGCGGTGAGTCGGTGTGTTTGTGAGACTTTTGCACCGTTGTGCAGTCCGACTGAGTGTTTTGGTTTCAGGTGTCACACGATCGTCACCAAGCCACCTAGCTCTACCATCTCGATCGGAGATGCTCCAATACTCTGTGGCCGATTCAAGCTCAAGCACGAAGCGAAACGAATTCGCGAGATCTGTGCGAGATTCACCGACGAGTGACTGCGTCCTCATCGTCGTGCGTTCTCATCGGAAAATCTTGCAGCAGAGACAATCGTCGGCCCCCTGCTCGAGTCATTCTGACAAAGAAAGCCCAAGCCATTGCCCATTCCCATAATCGCACCAACAGCTACATAAACCCAGAACAGCTATTCCGTCAACAACATCCTGATCCGTCAGTAGACACCCAACAAGCACATATGGCCACACACCGCAAATGCAGCCAACGACGCTGAGTGCACGCTGCAGCGCCGCCCGTGGAGCCTGTTCGTGCGAATCGACCCACTCGGCCGCTGCGGATCCGATCGAGTTGTCGCGGCACGGAAGGCCCGACAGTCTACAGCAGAGCGCTGGAAGTGCACGACGGGGCGTCAGCCTCTCAGGTGCTGTACAGTACGGAGGATGGGCTAGGATGCGCTCAGCGTGCGTGGGCACGGGCGCCAGGCGAGCTGACCATCCGCGGCGTTCGTCTCTTCGTCTGCATGATGCCACATTCTTCTGCAGAGGCTGCTAAGTGCGATAGAGACCGATCACTAAGTACGTGTATCCATTTGGACAGTTGCTCACATGTCGCAGTATGGGTACGCTCGAGAATCAGTACGGGACGGGACACGGGGTTCGCTGACGTGCTTTCTTGACCCATCCATCAAACCGGAAGACCCTTCCCAGATTTCTAGAATGGCTTCCACCTACTCGAGTGCTAGTCAGAAAACAGCTCCTCCACTTCTCGGAGTTCATTCTCCAATTTGCTACTTCTTGTGTAGGAAGAATATGCCTCCTCGTCCGCAGCGAGCGACGCCCTGGCTTGACCAAGCCCGGTTGTACGGGCCGTGAGTGGCCCTGGCTGCTTCTCGGTCTCTGGAACGCGTGTTCGAGTCGTGGACGAGTGGCGTTTGGCGCGTTTGGGCGAGTATGTGCGAGTATTGTCCAGTATGGCCAGTGTTTCGAGTTGCTGCAGTGATATTGCCGAACGATGTCTTTGTCGACGTTGGATCTGGTATCGGAAATGTGGTAATTCAAGTCGCGTTGCAGTCGAAGTTTGCCACAGTGATCGGTGTTGAGATCAGGGAAGAACCCACAGCTGTCAATTTCGACGTAGTCGCCCGTCTCAACAACACCAAGCCAAGACGCCGAAAAGTTAGAGTTGTTCAGTTGGCGGCTTTTGAAGAGCTGTGCTGGTTACCTCTGCTTAGATACATGATCCTCGCTGCGAAGGTTTGCTCACGTCACAGTCCAAGATGTCAAAAACCATTTTGCCGGTTCTGCTACTTGATGAGCACAGTGAGTATCTCCGTTACGCATACGAGTTCACCAGTCGAATTTTACTTCTATGTGAAGTGTGAGGTAACTGAAGTTTAGGCAAAGTCTGTCATCCCGAAAATAGCGTGTCACCCCGAAAAAACTACAATCTCCAAACTGAAGAGGTTGGGGGGTGACTTGGGTAGTGGATGGTAAATGTCCGAATGAATTCATTTCTTTGGTTTGTTCTGGCTGGCGTCGCTGCCG
>JAADWY010000638.1:0-19012 GCA_023336355.1 Pythium dissotocum
AAATCCATGGGTTCCGCCTTCTACAGAACTCGATCCAGCTTTGGAACCTGTGACGACTGTATCCCAGTCGCTCGACCATCTTGGTATGTTGAGTTTCATATTGTGGGCCTCGCCAGAGAACATACTAACACTACTGACTAGCAAACGACTACACCATCAAGTTCGCACACAGTCAGTTGGTCCGCTCGAATTTCTCGCCGTCGCACTTGAGGTAACTGATGATTCCGCGGGAAGGAGTCCCTTCGCGCGTGGGTTCACTTGGTTATCAGTT
The DNA here is from genome assembly GCA_023336355.1 of Pythium dissotocum. Taxonomy (NCBI): domain Eukaryota; phylum Oomycota; class Peronosporomycetes; order Pythiales; family Pythiaceae; genus Pythium; species Pythium dissotocum. The sequence goes on from JAADWY010000638.1 coordinate 272, forward strand.
CGAGTATGCTTTTCGAGCACAACGACTACCATGGCTAACTCAGATCGTCGGGCGTCGACGTCAATGGCAACGCGAACGCGTGTATGATATTCTTCTTTGGCTATTTGGGTACATTATTATAATAATTCCGCTCAATATATCTCCACCTTCATCATCATCATCATCGATATCCTTCTAAACATGGCGTCGTTCGAACGTCAGCCAAAACCTGCCATAGATTATATTTCATTTGTGACAACAACATCGCCTTTTTATGTGAGAGTGGCCGTGTCGACGCGTGCATAAAATTGACTTGTGCCATGTACTGTACTAGAAACATCATAGCACTACAGGCTGTCAACCGAGCGGCGATCACATTGTCCACCCAGAATGCACATCAGAAACATATCCTGATAGTAGTAGGATAGTAGAGAGCCCATTCGTCAAGCCACAGTGCAAATCAACTGTATTTTCTTTCATGAGCGTTGCAGTCGACTGAAACAAACCTTCAGATGCCGTTCGTCAACTGCGTCTTGTGGGAGCTCACTTGTTCTCGCCAGTTGCAGAACTGGCGGCGTAAGCCGTCTCGTTGGTCTGCGCTACTTCCTCGACTGGCTGCACGGCGTTGGCTCGGATGGCCGTTCCTGGCGTTGGCGTCCACGCCGTCGCATTCGCAGAGGCGCTTTCCCACGTCTTGTCGAAGATGAACTTGACCGACGAAATCGAGTTGTCGATGCCATCGATGGCAAAGTTATTGGGGAAGTTGTTGTTGTCAGTGCTCCACCATCTCGCAGTACCGCCGCATCCGTTGTGCTCGAAGAAGCCAATGGCACCGCCGATGCCCTGCTCGGCTTGCCACTGGGCAGAGGACGCACGGTCGTTAAACCAGTCCGCGACGTTGTAGCACCAGGATGGGTAGAGCACTTGGTCGACGGACGCCCCTTGGAAGTACGGAGAGTCGTAGAACGTCACGTACGCCTCGGCGGCGACAGAGGTGATGGTAGCAGCGGCGAGAACGAGGGTCTTGATGATGGCCATGGTGATGGCCATGGTGAGGATTGTTGGTCGGTCGCTGGACTTGAGAAGCACAAGGCAGATTGGAAAGTGAAAATGCCGGAGGTAGAAGTCGCCGAACCTAGCACCCGGGGGTCCAGAAGCTGCTGGCGGAGTTAGATGGCACACACCTACGAGTTGGTGTGGCCGTGGAGGTTACCCACGTGAAGACCTTCGATAGAATTTCGCGAATCAGGCTCGTGGCAGAAGCGTCGGTTAGTACTCCGAGAGTTCGTACATCACTTCCAGGCACCAACTTCAATCATACTACTCAACGGGGGTGTGAGAATCCTGGCATGACTGTATCTTAGTAGTGCGCAAGGAACAGAAAGGCTTCTGTAGGTATAACTACAATCAGATTTGAAAAATGGACAAATATGCACCCACGACTCTTCCATCGTAGATGGCATTGATGGCCATTACAGTGGTATTTCTGGTCACGAAGATACCAGTAGAACAATGACTTAGAAACTTGCGGGGAAGATCATATTAGGATTCAAAGTTGGAGTCTTCTATCAAGGCATCTACGGGAACCTCGATTAGAAGAGCGTTTTAATCCAGCGAAGAAGTGCCGGAAAATCAGACCCTGTCGTGCAAACCAACCATGCTTACACTCGTCATCTCATGGTACTAAAATCACGTTGACTTCATGCACGTACCGTAGTGTACCAGAGTAAACTGGAAGACGACGTCGATCCAGAGCACGAACTTCCCAAGTGCGATGTCGAGCTGAGTCTCAAGTACGAATGCCAGCATGTGTACGGGAGAAAAGCCAAGAAACCGTTGAATGCGCAGCTGCACGAACACAAGCGACGCGAACTCAACGACTGCAAACAGAGCAAGTCGAATCAGGATTTGAGAACGTAGAGCGATCGCGATGGACGCCTGGTGTGGGTAATACTGTAAATTCGGAAGTTGGAGCATGACTGCAAGATGCAGAACGGAGATGGCCGACACGATACACTCGACGTACTCTGCAAGCAGAACATACTCGCACTGGAACAGTAGACGAAGTTAACGCTCAACCCAGACTGTCCTGTGGTCTTTTGAACGGGTAAGCATCGGAGGTGCAACTGGAACGACGACGTTAGACCCTGGAGTCTCTTTCGGAGACTGAGTGGTCCCCTGTGTCCTGGCGAATCGATCAATGGTCATTTTTGTCTTCCTGGATATGGTGCAAAGCAGTGCATTGCGATTTGTGTGCGGTGTCGCCGTGTGAGGACGTTCACGCTGCCGATGAGACGAATCCTCTTGAAATCGATGTTTGCCTTTGTCAGCGTTTCTACCAACGAACGCATCAGGTCTAGCGAGTAGTCTGCAGTATATGTCGCAAGCTCCTGTAGGAGTTTTGTTTCGGAGAGCTCGTGTAGCCGCTTGATATCGTGTGCCTTGAGCATGAGATTTCGAAGCGTGTATAGTGACAGCATCAGATCCGAAGCAACAACGAGAGCTGTGATCGCGGCCGAGTTACCGCTTTGCATGCTTTGAGCCAGATACATCGAGTTAAAGACTTCAACAGAGAAGATGGTGGTCTCTGGCATGATATCTTCCCACAAGGCGCACGCGTTGGCTGCGAGATTGCGAAGCGAGGGTCTCAGTAGAGGCAGCACGAGTACAAATGCGTTCTGAGCGAACGCGGAGCCTTCTAACAACACGAACACGGCGTTGTAGACCGGATACACGATACACAGCAGAGAAAACACGGACATAAGACTGCCCAACGCCACTGCTCGCTGTTGTAGACCAGGGACAGACTTGAGCCGCGTGATGCCTTGAAGCCGACCCAGGTTACCATGAAGACCGTGCAGCATGCGCCTGCGCCGATTGGTGTCATAAACGGGCTTGGGAACGAGTACCCGAGGTAGCCAGCGGTCGACACCACGCAGACGCCTAGCTGACGTAGTATCGACACGGGCAGTTCTGGTGTGGATTTCTGCCACAATTGGAGGAAGCTCGCGCTGATGGCTAGAATGGATGCTGATATTCGGATCCAAAACGTGTAGCTGAGACGCCAGCCGATCTTGGGATCTTCTAATGGAATGGATTCGATGATGAGCATGAACGCGAGCGCGAGCGCCGGGAGCGGGAAGAGCACGCATACGAGAAGCGCACGTAGGGTTGACGCCTGCTTGCAGTAGTCGTCGAAGGCGAGCACGCGCTCAACGGAGTAGGCGCCGCGATGACTGACGAGATAGCGTTCGTAAAGCACCCGCAGAGACGCAAGCATTGTAGCTCTAGAGGAGCGGAGGTATCAAAAGTGTTCGAGATATCCAAGTTCACGCAGTTTGGAGGCATTGGCAATCGGAACTATGCTGTCTGTGTGGGTGGTCTATGGTTAGGCATGAGGTCTCATCCACTTCGGAGTATTTCGAGAACAAAGCTGACTCTGGGATAAAGTAGTAAACAGGAAGGTTGGAGCTTTGACAAGATCGGTCTGATGACGATGTTTGTCCAAATTCGAATATACCGAATGTGAATTCGGTATGGCGCTGTACAGTACTGTAAGCCCATTCCACTGTCCAGGATTTGCCGAATCGGTAAGGGACCCTTGTGGGTAAACCCTTACTAAGGGTTTACCCACATTGGTCTCCTGGACGGGGGATTCATTCCCGCTGTCCTTGTACTCAGATCCCGAATCGTGGGTTGATAGGAAGTTTCTTTGAGTGGGGTTGCGACCTTTTCGTCGATCGTGTATAGTAGATGAGGCCAGGCCATCGAACAAGAAGGTACTGCAGACTCGTCTGGGGTCATCTGGTCTGATATCAACATACTGGTTGTCAGCGGGCATGTACGCTCACACGGAGGTAGCAAACGACGCCCCCTCCGTTCTACATCTGGCTTTAGTACATGCACCTTTATGACAAGCTCAACTTGAGGGAGCAGACATGGCTAACGAGCGCCTGTGGGACCAAACTGCTCATGGATGTGGGTACAAATACGCCTGACCGTTCGAAACTATCCACGTGATCGGGAAACAAAATCAAACGGTGGGCGTGTGGGTTAACATTCACTTCATATCAGCTACCAGCTTCGTTTTGGTTCGTCTGATTTCATGGTTCAAGTCAAAGTCCCTCGATGTTTTTTCGTGGTGCAGACAGTCGCGGCTCACATTATCGTTAGTAATCACCGATTTAGTTGCTGACGTTCAGTATCAAGCAGGCGAATGGAACTCGATTTAGGAAGCGTTAGGCGTAACCTCAGCAATTAAAGGGCTACGCGTAGCCACCACTCAGCCACCACCAACAGTTCACGAGATATCCCCCCCCCCTTGGGTGGAGGAAAACCTCCAATCCCGGGATCTCCAGCTTGTCGAATCTGCCGCTATCACAAATCTCTCACTTCCTAATCGGCCTTCCCTCCACCAAACCATCATGGCGTTCACCAAGGCTCTCATCCTCGCGACGGCTGCCGCTGCTGCCACGTCGGTCTCCGCGCAGGCCGTCATTCCGTACGTGACGCTCTACGAGCATGCGTACTTCCAAGGCCGCTCGTACTCCATCACGCCCGACTACAACTCGTGCAAGAACGTCGGCAGCGAGTTCGTTCCGTTCAACGACATCGCATCGTCGGCCACGTGGACCAACTACTATCCCGAGTCGAATGCAATCATCTACTTCTACACCGACGCTGACTGCAGGGGCGGCGGAAAGGGATGGCGTGTGAAGGGCAACAACTTCCCCCAGAACTTCGAGATCGACGGCATCAACGACGTGATCTCGTCGATCCAAGTGCGCCTCGGCTAAAATCGAGCCTGTAGTACTACAGTGTACTACGTAGTAGTCTCGTTGACACTTGAGCCACTACGATAGGCTCAATCATCGCACTAGACATTCTAACTCCATCGAAATGAAGCCTTTTACAATCGAAGCAATTCCAATCGTCACATCAGTGAGTGAGCTAGAGCTCCACAGATGACTTTCCGTCGAGATCTTTTTCCTCGCCATAGTAAAACAACCAAAGAAAATCGAGGAAGTATCATTGTTTGTCGAAAATGAACGACTTGACTCCTAAATGTGAATTGGTTATGGATTCGACCAGAGTCTCTTTAGCGTCGTCGACCTCCACCACGATTAGCCGAAACGGAACGCGCGTGCAGCATTGTCCTGTTGAGTGGTCTGTTGCTGTGCTCCAAACGAGAACATTCCTGTTGGTGGATCATTCGCAGCAGGAGGACGAAACACAAAGACGCCGGCGTCAGGTGTGTTCGCTTGCGGGGTAAACGGCGCAAAAGTTCCCTGCTGCTGGCCTAAACCAAAGCCGGAATTTGAAGCTGGCTGAGCTGGAGACCCCGAGCCGAATCCTCCGAAGGCTCCAAACGATGCAGTGGATGGTGCGCCAAAGCCAGCGTTGGCTGGTTGCCCAAAACTGAACCCACTGGATCCAACCACGGACAGCGCACCGAGCTCTGCTGTGGATAAGCCGTCCCACTCGAGCATCGACTCGATCACGTCGTGGACTTCAGCTGGCAGGTGGAAGAATCTCGACACGTCGCCCAGTGTGTAGTCCACGATCCACTCGCGTTGAGTCGGTCTCACGGTGGCAGTGGAGACCAGTGGCATGTTCGGATTGATCAAGTGCAGCTTGACCAGCAGCACAATGCCCGGTCTCGTCTTGTCGACCAGCTCACACGGCTCCATCTTGTGCTCCAGGATGTTTGAAAACACAAAGCAGCGGTCCGCGTATCCGTCGACAAAACTCACAGGAGTAACCCCACGATTGACTTGGTAGCTGATACGTGGAAGCGACACGTTCTCGACACCTGCCACGTACACACCAGTCGCGATGACGTCACTTGACACGAGTTCCACTTGCTTCGTGGTGTTGCGATGCCAATCATCTCCGTTGTAACGAGGGGTCTCGGTATTCAGATCGATCTGAACAATCTCAGCAACCATCTGCATGTGGCGACCACGCAGCGAGAACGATCCTGGCGTCGTTGGTGAAGATGGGACTGGCTTGGCCTCTTGATCGTTCCACAAGACGGGCACACGATTTGGGTCCAGAAGCTTCTCGAAGAGAGGTACAAACGCCGTGGCAATCGCATCCATCGACTTGTAGAGACCACGGTGTGCACGAGGGAAGACGTTGCTGATGTACGTGAGGAAGCGTGCCTTACCATCCAGTTCAACGGCCACCTCTGACGGGATCATCTGGTAGAAGCGCTGTTCCAATGTGCCCTTATCTGCGTTCTGGACGATGATGGAATCTAAGCGCTGCTCAATGGATCCGGTTCTTGGGACGCTGAAAGTCGGCACTCGTTGCGAGGAGACGACCACCGAACACATCGGATCGACCAACCGCAGCTCCGTCGCGCCTTCAGCCGACTTGCTCAGAGCCTCGCAGAGTAGTGGCTCCAGCGCCTTCACGAGATCGGCCCTCACGACTTGAGCCACAGCGCCATCCAACACCCACGTGCTGTGGGTAGGACTGTAGACTCCGCCATCTTGAAGCAACGCGAGACGTCGGCTGTCGACAACACCAATGACGCGTTGCATCCACTTCTTCACGTCAACGTTGATCTCCTCCCAGATACTGGACAACGGCGCGAGAAGAGACTCGACGGGGTACCCTACGCCGATGAAGTCGCTCAAGATCTGCACTTGGGCTTCGGTGCTCGCGGCGTTGCGACACTTCTGGACGAGCTCTACTACGACCTGGGCAGAAGTCTTGCTCTGGTCTGGCTTGTCACTGGAGAGGAAGGCACGATGCGCTTCTCGCAGCATCGCGATGCGCGTAAACATTTTCGCCACTCGGGGAAACGTGTCGGGTTGCTGGTCGTCAGCGCCTTCCGTCTTGGTCTCCGATTCCGTGGCCTGCGCATTCAAGTTCGCAACCATACGAGTGTAGCCTTTGGAGACTTCGGATCGCAGCTTCTCGTGCAGGTAGTAGCTCTCCAGACCTTGCTCCCATTCGCGACGCGACGCTGACCCTTCGACCCAACGCGTCTCCCACCACTGAGGAGCATTCGTGAGATGCATGATACGAGTGAGCACTTCCTGCTCTTCATATGAAGCCCCTGGTACTGACACCACCGACTTGGCAAGATTCTGGGTGGGTGGCGACCAACCAAAAGTCACGACCTGCTTCTTCTTCTCCTCGGCCTGACGAATGCTTGGGGTATCACGCTGATAGTGCGCAAAACGTGCTTCCTCAGCACTGAGGTTCTGGTCGCGTGCCTTTAGCTTCAGATCCTCGAGCCACTCGGGCATTGCCGATTCTTTTTGGAGAGTTGCAGCAATGCTGGAACTGGAGTTCGTACACTTTGGACTCACGACGGCGACTCGCACCACCACGATACTTCCAGCCTTAGCCGAGTCCGCAAACTCCGTGGTCGCAATGCGATACTGTGAAGCCGGGGGAAGAACGATCGCACGACCAGGAAGAGCTGACACGTTGAAGATGCCTGCGTTGGTCTCGCTGCAAGTCGACGCCGTGGCCGAACGAACGTACAGCTCGTGCGACGATGACATTGACGGCACTTCCCCTTTCATCGACAGGGACTTGATCTGGATAGCTGGCGCGGACAGGTTCGTTGGATTGAGGCAGATTACTGCAGTCGCGTCGATCTCGACGCTATCCATCGCTTGAACCGACGCGTTGTAGTGCCACTCGCGCGACACGATACCAGAATTCTGGGCTGGAATGATGAGTGTCTCGACATCGACGATCGCACGACTCGGCTTCCAGGAGTCGCCAAACACGAAACTGGCATTGGCTGGCTTTCGGCTTGTCACGAGCGCTGGCCGACCAGGAATTCCGTGGTCGACAATCGGGCTCGTGGTCGAGTTGGCAGCCGCCTGGATCTTCGTGAACGCCGGCATCAGCGATGAGAGTAGTTGTTCAAGATCGATCCCGTTGATCTCAGACACTGCTTGGGTCGTCAACTTCACCTCGTGACGATCTGCCGAAGTCTCGAACTCGACCACCAGTGGGTCTGCAGTGAACGGCTCCGTTGCCTCGGGCATGGCCACGTCATCGACCATAAATGCGCCTGGAATCGGTGCTGGTACAACGACCGTGCCGTTTTTGGGTGAGCGCTTCCTTCGCTGGTCGTTCAGGAGTGCCAGAACGTATTGCGTCATCCACATTTCTGCCATCTTCATGTCGGTTCGGATCGATGCCAGTGACTCGAACAGCGACTCGGCGAGCCAGTCGATAGTGTGGGCGTCCTCCTCGATTAGAATCATCCCAGCATCTCCTGGAAGCAAATCCAGGCCGTCCTCGCGCTGGTCGATGAGGGTCTTCAGCGTAAGCATACCACTTTCTGTAACGGCTTCGACCAGTGAACGTAGATTCCAACACGAGCACGACGTCGATCCCCACCCTTCAGGCCATGCGACTTCATCGCGCTTGCAAATACCGCGTAGCATGACCCACGCAAGCACAAAGTAGCGATCACAGAGCGCGACTGAGCCAGTCGTCGTCGGAGCGAACAGCCACGTACCCGTCGGGTCTTCAAGACAAGCAGCGTCACTTGTAGTCGGCCACTTGTCCAGCAGCAGCGACAGCTTCAAGCCCTCTGAAGTCTTGGTCTCCGCTATTTCTCGCGCAGCTGACGCCATGTAGCTAACCACATGCGCCGCCGCGTCCTCCAGCGTCGCGCGCGTCACGCGCATCGCGATCTCCTGCTTCTTGCGCTTCCACGCCGTGTTATCCTGGCGATCCGCCCACCAGTGGCGCTCGTTCAGCACGACGTCGCCGACGGCACGAAGCACATCATGCTCCAGTAGAGTCGTGGGCTTGGGGTCCTGGACCAGCGGAGGCCGGAACATATAGTGGGCGACCGTGTCTTCCATTCGTAGCTCTTCAAACGACTTGGTCTCGTACGCTTTCATGCACGTGATGGAGTGGAAGTGGACCGTGCCGGAGGCGCCGTCTGTCTCGGACGTCTTCTCGTACGGAAAGGCGCGAGAACCATGGAGAACGGGAGCGGCAAGCGGCTCAGCGGCGTCGCCCGCACGTGGCGCCAGCGACCACAGCTCCATGGACTGCGCCATGGCGATGAGTGTTCGACCAGGATATGAGCTCTTCGTCGGCGACTTGGGGGATCAACCCAAGCTGCCAACTGGGTGGGAAAACGCGTCACTCCACTGGAGTGAGTCACTACCGCTTATGTTGCGTGTACCCATGTAATGTACCTTTGGTTACGGTGCAGGAAGAAAGGCGGTCAAAAACTCAGAAAGAATGATGGTCATGTATTGATGATCTTTGCGGAAAGGCTGCATACACTACTCGCCTTGCAGTTTAGTTTTAGATCTGGTCACCGACAGCCACGTCACTGGCATTGGCTGTTGGTGGAGTAGGAATGTCCTTTGTGACTGTAGTTCCTTCCGTCCAGTCCCATGGGTCGGTCATGAACTCCATGGACGACACCATGTTGTCGATGCCGTCCACCGCGAAGTTGTTTGGGAAGTTCTCCGGGTCGGTGGCCCAGGTTCGCGAGGCTCCTTGGCAGTCGCTGTGCTCGAAGAAAGCGATGCGGCCGCCGCGGTTGTATGTGAATCGCCAGCGAGCCGAAGACGCACGGTCGTTGAACCAGTTGCCGACGTTCGTACACGACCACTCGTACACTGAGATGGTAGCGGACTCGCCTTGGAAGATGATGATGAAGATGAAGATCTATTGAGCGCAATTAATGGACCCAAATAGCTGTGGAGAAATATAGAGGCAAGACATGAAGGCTAATCAACTTGGCGGCCGGCGTAAGCGGCAAGTCAAGGACGTAAGTCGTTGCTGAGGAGAGTATGCATGTGGACATGCCCTGAGCGTGCCGTAGGATGCAGGACTTGGGAGCTGAGTCGATGATCCATGGCGTGGGTGGCGAGATGATTTACCATAGTGTTGTACGCACGGAGGTGGTGTGTCCAACGGGCGATATCGAGCTGGTCCGCGAGCCGACGGGCTACGGCGTATAGTCGCAGAAGGCGCGGGTTCTTGGGTGGTCGGTATTGACGAAGCTGATGCAGAATGAGAGCACTGTCATTAACGACTTCGATGTTGGACCACTTTTAATGAAGTGCTGCCCGGAGGCCGACAATGAGACCGTCGTACTCGGCTAGATTGTTCGTCGTGGACAAGTGGGCGAGGCTCATTAACGCACTCCACACGATCGAAGAGGATCCAGTGAGCGGATCAACGCGGGCGACGCACGCACCGGAGCCACCGGGTCCGGGATCCGCCTTGGAAGCCTGGGCTGTCGTACAGAGTCACTTCATAGTTGGCGGCGACGCAGGAAATTGCGATAGCCGCGAGTACGATAGTCTTGATGATGACCATGATGGAAGGTTGGAGCTTGGTGGCTTGGTGGTGGATGCTGGGCAAGGGTCGAAAATGGGAATGAGAGGTCTCCGGTAACTACGTCACATGGCCCTTCAGTCAATAGATCAATTCGATGAGCCATCAGACTCAGTCGAGGCTTGGCTGGTTGAACTGCCACCCAGTTTGGAATCTTGAGTGATGAAACATTGGCAAATGTTGTCTCTCGCCTGTGGGTACAAAGTTGATCTGATACGACACAGGAACGACGTCGTCAAGATCGATATTTTCGTGGTGGGAAAGAATCCATAGCGTGTGGGTCCATATTGCTGGCTGGTTGGGGATATCTCTGGAAGATCGAAATTCTCTTACGAATTGCATTAATGGTGTTAGCTTTGACATGCCTGGGGAGTACTGGATGTTGCTATTCCGGGCTTTAGACCAACCTCTACTCACTGGTGCTGCGTAGGTTTCGTGATGCTGGAGCCACCACTGCATTCCCGTCGACCACGCCACGAACACCGTCATCGTCCGCCCACTCAGCTGCGTCCGCGTTTGCGTCCACGGGAAGCGCGAACTTGACGGACCCGATTTTGTTGGCGAGGGCGTCCTTCGAGAAGTCGTCCGGGTAGCTAGTGGTGTCCACACTCCACCACGAGGATGAGCCACTGCAGTCGGGGCCCTCGAAGAAGCTGAGGAAGCCACCGACACCGCGGGGCAGATCCCAGTCTGCGGACTCGGCGCATTGGCTGAACGCCACGTCCACGTTCTTGCACACGTTTGGTTCGACCTGGAGCTTGACTGACTCGCCCTTGAACGCCGCGTTGTCGTACAGCGTGACGGTGTTGGCGACCACGACAGAAGAGAAGATGAGAGCGGAGAGAGCAAGCGTCTTGGTGATGGTCATGGTCGACGGAGGCTGGGTTGGTAGTTGCTGGTGGGACTGGGAAGATTGAGGAATAATGATGTTGGCGTTCGACGACTGACCCTAAGGAGCATGGCGCACACTTACGAACAGCAACTTGCTTCAACTTTTGATAGAGTTTACCCACGGATGGGTGTGGTTCAGGATTTCATTTTTCGAAGAGCCCGGGGAGAAGATCCTTACGGTCCGCTCTCCAAGTTGGAGTGGCGCATTATGCTGAGTGCGGCAATTCGACCAGTAGATTCTATCACTTGTACCCAGCGAAAATCGAGTGATCAACCCACAGTCGATCTTTTGAACATAAAAAATACTGGGCTTCCAGTAATGGAGAATAGATTCAACACATAGACTGGGGAACCAATTCAAGTGTTCGTGTGGCATCTTCTTGGCGAACAGGTTATTTCTCGTAGTATATGAGCTAAAGCTAAAATGCCGGACCCTTTCATGGACTCGAGCTCAGTTCTTCTCGCGGATTGAAACCGGGGCCCGCTCCTTGCCATCAGCAAACCGCTCGCTGAAGTTGACTGGGGACGCTACTGGGGCTGAACCGGCCGCATTCTCATCGGCCGAAACGAGGCTGCGACCAGCCAAGGTGTGAACCGGCCACCCATACTCATCAGGATCCCGACTGAACTGAATGGACGAGATGATGTTGTCGAAGTTGTCGGTCGGCAGGTAGTTCGGCGAGCCGTTGCCATCGACGCTCCACCAAGTGCTGCAGCCTTGGCAGTTCTCATGCTCGAACAATCCAATCCAGCCGTGAACGCCATGCTGGAGATTCCACGTACAGAGGATGCGCGGTCATTGAACCACGACGGCACATTCGTGCAGCCAGAGCCTTGGTAAGGGTCATATTCCGCCTCGAACGTGACCGACTCGCCCTGGAACATCGTGCCTTCGTACAGCGTGACGGTGTTTGCGGTGGCGACGGCGAAGAGGGCAGCAGCCGCGAGTACGATGGTCTTGGTCTTGATGACGGTCATCGTGGTTGGATGCAGAGTGGAAGGAGGTTGGTGGTGTGCAGTTGGTGGCGGATTGCAATGTGACTGGTGTCCTTTGTGTCGGTGTGCCTGGCCGAGCTGTCGTAGAGGGTATTCGGGCTACGTCTTATCCATACGAGCGTATCGATACTGTCGTTGCTAGGACCCCACCTCAGAATGACTGAGACTCAGTATTGACCCACGCGTTGGTACACCAGACTAGTACTGTTCGTATCCCCAAAAGCACCAAACGGAGCTCACTGGTCGCTGCAAGGACAACTCCATCACTTCGTTTGGCCGGTTCCATAAACAAGTTCAAGTTGCCAAGCGAAGGTTAACCAGTGCAGGTACGTACTATACTGTGTAGCTCAGTAGCAGGCGTCAGCTGTAGTAAGCGGCAGCGCTTACGGCAACCATTGCATGCGAAGTTGAACTTCGGGTACACAGTGGACTGGTGGCATTTGTCAGCTGGCCAATCGCGTAGGTTAATGAGTAGCGGCTCAGTCTTACAAAAGACATGGCACCATGGTACAGCTCAGAACTCTCCTCTGTTCCCATCAATCAATCAAGTGAGGAGTCGTTCGTGTCAGCAGACCGTGATATGTTTTGATTAGAAGCGCCCTCTCCACCAAGACAAGTAGCCGTACCGACAGCAACTGGTGTACCTACACGTAGCTCCATTCAGTCACGTCGCCTTGCACGGCGACCCACGCTTAGATATCCCCCAGTAGACAGCTTGCCCAAACCTGCCGACAGTTCAGGCCAAGAAGGCTCCCCTGCGCAGAGGACCAACTGGGGCCGCCCCGTGGACCAGGCGATAGAGAGCACTCACTGCACACGACAAAACCCACCTCCACCTCCACCTCCACACTCCTTCTCACCACCACCATGACGCTCACCAAGACTACGGCCGTCGTCCTCGCAGGTGCCGTGCTCTCCACCGGCGCCACCGCAAACACCGTCACGCTGTACGACGGCATGATGTTCCAGGGCGAGTCGGTCACGTTCGAGGCGGAATATGACCCTTACCAAGGCTCTAGCTGCACGAATGTGCCGTCGTGGTTCAATGACCGCGCATCCTCCGCTACGTGGAATCTCCAGCATGGCGTCCACGGCTGGATCGGACTGTTCGAGCACGAGAACTGCGAAGGTCGCAACATTTGGTGGAGCGTCGATGGCAACGGCTCTCCGAACTACTTGCCGACCGACAACGTCGACAACATCATCTCGTCCGTCCTATTTGTTCGTGATGAAGTGCTCCAGTGGACATCTCCGCCTTTGGGAGGACCGAGCGGTCCGTAGGGGCGATACTTATTTATCGCCAACGACAGCGGCTACGACACCAGCGTGCCGTACACAAGCCAAGTTCCAGAAAGAACCAATCTGAGCCAGTCTGACACGAATATAGCTGGCTTGTACCCTTCTTCTCGAGTGTCTCTTGTCGCCATTCAATAATACCAGTTTTCTAGGAGACCCACGACGTAACGAAATCAATTCTCATGCATTAGAACCATCGCTATGTCAGATGTGTCCTCAATGTACTTGCGCCAGCGAGTAACTCTCGATGCTGCGGCTGCAAAGGTGCCTATTAGTGCACCTGGGATGAGTGGATGCCGGTTGAGCGAAGGGTGTCTCCGCAGAGCGCCGTCTCTCACTCATCTCACATTGCGAGCGACGCAGACTTGGCTGGTCTCAGTCTGCGATAGAATCGTGGAATCATCGGATCAGAAATATTCCGCGCAATCTCTCAACTTCAATCACTCACACAGGATGGAAGTATTTGAAGGCGAGACTCTGAGTAGTAGGCTCACTCGAGAACTTCGGAAATCGACATGACGAACCGCCAGCCTGCGCTCCTGGAATGCGACGTGCTTCGTGCGCTGGGCGAGTTGGTGCTGGATGAGCCGTTCTGGTGGCGTGCCATGGACCTTACAAACGATCACTAGAAGCAGCTGACAAGACAGATAACCGACCGAGTAACCCTGGACGTCGTACGCGATACAACTGCCCACGTACTCAACTCCATGACCTCGTTGGCCGAAGAAGTCGTCAAGGAAACCAACGCATCTAGTCAAGAGCCTCGACTTGCAATGCTGGTGGCGAAGTGGCCGCTCCAGTTTGCAAACGCTGGTGACACGATCTCGAGGGATCGACGCGTCGTCACTGATGAAGAGCTTGTGCATCGGGATCCCTTCGCGGTTGTCGTGTGGGCCATTTTGCGGTGGATTTGCATGGCAGATACGATGGCTTGGCCGACTGACTGGGGCCAGTGCTCTTGTGCGTGTTCGGCTTTACGACCATTGGTTGATGCTGTGGCTGGTATCTGGACCACCGTGACGCATGGCATCGACATCTCCCAGTGCGAGCTGAAGAGTATTGCCGAAAAGATATTGGCTCTCGATAGCACGCCGTGTGAGTGGCTGAGAAAGGAGCTTGGTGGGGTGATTGAAGACACAAGGATCCACTCTTGCCGGACCCTGCGATTTGTGGAGACATATCTGAAGGAAGCAGCCGTGAAGTATCGACTCGCGTACGAAGTCGGGGGTGCGGCGGTGCCTGGGCCACTGCCGTTTGTGTTCAACTACAATCCCTTCGCGCCCACAGATATCACGAGTACGTGTGTCGCGCAGCTTCACGTATTTGACGGTGGCCCTGTCGAGATCACGTACGAGATGGCGATGGACAACCATCGTATCGTGACTTCGCAGAGAATGAGTGCAGGTTACTCTGTTGGAGTCGATCTACCTCCTGATGGTCTGCTCTCGGTCGTTCAGCGGCTTATTCCGGTCGTAGACAGCCGGAGCGTTTCGTCGACGATGCAGTATATGGAAGCTTGTCGCGATGGACACTATCGTGGTGAGCATCCACCAGTCAACATCACGCCAGCGAGAATCCACGAGAGCGAGGAGCTGTCATGTATAAATCTGCCGGGACGTCCACACCTGGCCTTCCGATCGCCACGCCGACCGAAAATGCGAAAAGGCAGGAAGGGCGAAAGGGGAAGTGTCATCATCGACGCCACCGACGTTCAACTCCAGCCGTACTCACTCCCCCCAGTTCCACACGAGGACCGTTTCCATCATGCGTTGCATCCCGAGTGTGGCCATGCTAGCATCGGGCCTGTCACACTGCTTTTCATTGGCTACACCAACGTTGAGGTACCCGAGATCTTACTCAAACCGAACCAGTCGACGCCAACATGTTCGACAGTTGACGAAAACGATGCGCTGTGGCAGTACTACTGGCGTTCTCCGATGTGTTTGACCTACTCCGACGCGGCCAATGGCATTGGTCGAATTTCTGCGATTCGAGGTCGAGCAGTTGTACTCCCGTCAAATTCCCAGTATCGCATTGGAAAAGTACAACTCGTGGACCCAGCTCAGTCTGGATGATTCTCCATACTTCGCGTCGCATTTGGCGGCCGCTTGAAATTTTCGCCCCGGTGGAGAGAGATTGTGCCGAGTCGTGCCCCATCAACTGATGACGACATGGACTGTGACGGCCGAGACTAGAGCAGCAATGTGCCGATGTTCGTGTCACAAGGGGAGCCGACCAAGCAGAACTGGAGTGCTGAAGAGTGGCAGTACAGCGACTGGAAACGCCATCGAGAGCTTGGCTATGCGAAATCTCCCCATCCGGCAGCTGGCTGCGGTAAAAAGAGAAACGCAACTGATGCGTTTCGAGTCTGTGGTGACGGCAGCGGAGTCGATGAGTTGGAGCCGTATCTGATGCTGGACGTGAGCTATATGACCCACGCTGTCGGCTGGCGGTCAAACGACTGGACAAACGGCGAGTCGAAATCCCGTCTGGAGTGGGACGAGTCTGTCCAGCGCGAATAACTCCATCGTCGACTTCGAAATGGTGTCAAACTTCAACTCGATGATGTGGTGGGTCATTTGCACAAGCGTGCAACGGATGTAGTAAAAAAAACTGTACTGGTACACCGCCAACTCCACATTGCCTCCGATTGTCTTCCCTCAATTGGAGCCTGGCAAAGATGACTACACTCTTGCAGCCGAGTTGTACACCCACCTTTCACTTCTGAAGGAGCTGTACGACGGAAGCCGTGGCCAGGACACGCCCAAGCCGATCCTCTTCACCGTCTTCGTCGATTTCGTTCTGAACGCCCTTGAGTCACATCGCAGTACTGCTGTACATAAGTGCAAGGGATCCTTGAAACCGAGACTGGTGGACCCTTCGTGTCCTGTGATTTTTGGTTCCTCCACGTTTCCACCGCCGACTTTTGGCGTGCCAAACGTTGGCTCTATCGACGAACGACTGGTGGCTCTGTGGGACAACGGTACGGACCAGTCCCAGGGCGGTGTTTCAGGAAGGCAGTGGATCCCGTCGGACGTGCAGATCGACCAAAACGGAAAAGTTCGCTTCCTCACGTACATCAGCGACGTCTTTCATCCTCAGAACCGCGACCTGTACGAGTCCATCGCGTCCGCCTTTGCGCCCATGTTCGAGCAAGTCTTGGGCCAACTGCGTGAACCGCAGGCTGAGCCAGTTTTCTTCCATCCGAATGGCGATCAGGTGGACCCAGCGAATCACAAGCTGATGGCTGCGGAACCGTGGTCACTTCGAGGTCGAGTTGTGCAAATGGGCGTCGAGATCAGTGAGGTGCAGCTCACACCCGTGTCACCGAAGCACAATGGGGAGAGATGGCACGGGATCGAAGCGGAAGCTCACACAACGTGGGAGAAGGATCGCAAGATCACAATCCCATCGACGAGAGGGGACGTGATCGCAACGGGGACGTACTTTGCTCGAATTGAGAACATAACCGAAGTGGCCGTTGGAGTTCGTCGCTCGCCCCCATCAGAGCATAAACCAGTCGCCGACGCGTCAGACGAGGAGGAGGAGGAGGAGGAGGAGGAGCCGGAGAGAATGATTGGGTACTTCTTCGCCAAGGAGGACTTGTGCGTCGTCATACCAACCATGTATGAGCACGATATCGACCCGTTCGAGCTTGAGGACAAGTCGAAGCCTGGCTCTCTGCTCATGGTGAATCTCCACTTGGTGAATCCGAGTGTCCCGATGGTTTCGACTGCTGTCATCAAGCCGATGCAGCGTGATTGGCTCGACAAGTACTGCGTTGGTCTCGTCTCGAGAAGCTTTGCTCTCCCGATGGATGTCCATCGGGTGATGGAGTCCATGCTCGAGTGCGACGATGACGACGATAGCGAGTCTGAGGCGGACGAGATCACGACCCCAGATCGCCACTTTACTTGTTTTCACGGTTAACGAATTCATTGTTGCTCCTCGTCTTCTTCAACCATTGCGCGTTGCCCCTGCTTAGGGAGGAGTCGACTGGTCACCGTGGCAACGTCATATTGAACTCGCGTCCTCAACGAGGCCGTCACGACGTTGGCGAAGTCGACAAACACCAGCGCCATGACGCTGACGTCCCCCGAGTGGACGATGAGACGCTCGAACTCTTGCTGATTGTAGTGTAAACATTGGAGCGCGCCCCACTGGACACAGCGGCTTGCTTGGTGTTGCTTCTGTGTTTGCGTGGGGTCACGACGGTGTGAATAGGCGGACACACGCACGACGGTGCGCCACACGCAATCTTGCACAGACAACAACAGTCGTTCCTGACGAAATCGGTGTCGGGCAAGTGATCGTCGTATTTCACACTGAGAGTGGGTCAACTCGTCCACCAGCAGCTCCAACACCAGCTCAATCAGTTCGATCGCGCGCGTCCCAGGAGGCTGTTGCGAGAGCGCATCCAGTGAGTAAACCTCCAGCGGCTCTTCCGTCATCGCGCCATTCTATTCGTTGCTTCTCATCTGCGTCTGGTCGTGGGATGGAGATCGTGGAGATCGTCGCCACTGGCCATGTTCATGCGGCTCGTCGTGCTCGTTTTGTTTTGGTTTGGTTTCCAAAAAACCGGTAATAGCCGATATACCTACCGGTTTTAATTCTGTAAAATACTATTTCCAACACCTGTATAAAACGCATTGACCTCGTTATGACCATCACTCCGGTTGCACTTCAATCCTCAAAAGTTGGGGCGGAAAAGTCGACAAAGGGAAAGCAGCAACACAATCGAATCGGCGGCGTCGCGCACAAGACCAAGAAGAACCAACAAAACCAACAAAACCAACAAACCAACAAAACCAACAGGAAGAAGAAGATGGAGACGCAAATTCAGCAGCCAACAGACGAGCGCTTCACGTGGACGATGGCGCTGATCGACGCGACGCTGGCGCTGCGCTTCACGGACGAGCAGCTGCGCGACGACATCGAGCGCGCGCGCGGCAACGAGGCCAAGCGCAAGGCGTGGCACGCGCTCGCGCAGCGGCTGCAGAAGGAAGAAGGCATCAGCGTGCCAGAGGCCAAGGTGCGAGCCCATTCATCGTGATGGAGGCGTATGTGGTCAATAATGATGGATCTGTGGACGTGTAGTTGCGGCGCGTGATCTCCAAGTGGCAGTCGCAGCACCGCGCGTATACACAGGCGTTGGCAACGAAGAGCGCGAGCGAGCTGTCGCTGATGGATCGCCCGCCGACGTACATGCCGGCGCTGCAGCGCTACTTCAAG
>JAADWY010000639.1:0-19012 GCA_023336355.1 Pythium dissotocum
CGTCAAGCACCACATCCTGAACGCCAACCTCATGCGCAACGGCCTGGACTACGCCGTGTTCGTGAACACGGGCCAGGAGTTCGACGGCAGTGACGCTGGCGCGCGTCCTGACGAGGCGATCTCGTGGGGCAAGCTGCGTCTCGATGTGTGCAAGCCAGTGAAGGTGTACTCGGAGGCGGCCATGACGTTTCCCATCATCGTCGCGGAGACGTTCGCCAAGGACTTCGAGCATGAGCAGAAGGAAAAGGCGGTCAAAGCTGCGCAACAGTAGAAGATCTAGCCCTAAATATGCGTATACAACATAACATGGATATCCTATCGTGACCACACTATCTCCAACTTGAAGGGTTGACCAGCGCAGGCCTTTCTCAAGGGGCAGTCGCCGCAGCCGCTCGTGCTGCCTTGCGAGGCGACGGCGCTTTGGGAAACACGGCCTTACGTGGTACGCATAGAAGCTCCTCTTCGATGTCACCATGGAAGAGCTCCTGCAGGATGTTGAACACCGTGTTCTCTATCACTGTGGACACGATCGCCGCGCAGTCCTCACTTTGGCGCGCGCGACGGTATATAATCGGTTCGTTCTCCTTGTTGTTTGGCTGCTGTTCCAGCAGATCGTCGACAGTGCGTTGCACGGCGTCGGACGCCAGCACGTCGTTGAACAGCGTCTCCATCACGTCCACCACAAGCTCTTGACACGCCGCGATCTCTTCCGGCGTCGTGAGCGTCGGTACTCGGAGCGAAGTTTGTGATGAGGCAGGCTTTAGAGATCCATTTGACGAGACTGGCGTCATTATAGATGCAGGTACGACTGGCAGTGGTAGTTGCAGCAGAGCATCGCGAGGGTAGAAGCGCTCGAAGATCTCACGCGGAAGCACGTGGGCGTAGATGTGGACGAACACGGGATACGTCGCGGAGTGGGCCACTGCATCAACATTGTGGGTCGGACCTCCACCACCCCTGCGACTCGCTGGACTCAGTGCGCTAGCACCGCCGTGAGAGAGACCCCGTTCCATTGCGGCCTCCTGAGTCGCAGTGGATCTCGTGATGACCGACTGTCTCGCCTTTGCTGGTGGCGTCTTGACCTTGGTGGTATTCCCGTGACCATCACGCTTCGAGGGTGAGTTCGCCTTCGCGGAGGAGGCGGTTGTTCTGTCGCCTGCCTGCGGCTCCTCTTCGGTCGGTGTGATCCTGCACGCAATGTCGTGGTCCACGACGATTGCTGCTCCGGTCGCAGTGAGGGTGACGCGTACCAGCATCTCTTGGCCAGGAAGTAGCTCACCGCGTGAAGGCGAAAAGCTCACAGTCCCTCCACTTACCAAAGGATGTGACGCGTCCCACTCAAACTGGATAGCAGACAACGCAGCTAGGTTGTTCACCAACACAATGAGCTCTGTCTTCTGCGCGTGCATCGGAATGTGGTCGAAAGCGACATAGTCATTCATGAGGCGGACACTTTGACCCGGGACGGCCAGTCGCTGGCTTGACGGAGGCGCACCGACACCTGACACGAGCGCCAGCTCACGTCGAAGCTGAGGAAGCGTTCTGTGCAGCGGGTGGAAGCCGGTGGCAAGCACAGTGACCATCGCGACTTCCTTGTACGTGCGACCCATGAGACCTTGCGCCTTGAGAATGAGGTTGGCCTCGACTGTCTTTGCTTCGATCGGTGCGAACTCAAGCTCAACGAAGACTGAGCTGTTCGCAGCGACGATCTCAGAAGACGTGACGCACCGCAGCACGGGGAAGTTGAAGGACCCACCGCTGCTGTGGCTGCCATACTCTTGCTGGTTGATCTTTGCGAACGCGTTGCTGCTGACATCAAGGCGAAATGCGGTATCTCCGCGATTGAAAATCTCGAGTTGCTGCAGCGGCGGCCTCTTCATCCCACTTTCTCCCTCAGGAGCGGCAGCTCCAGAACTGTGAAACGGCCGTCGATATTCGCCGATCATCACAGGCGATAGTGTGAACACCCGCCTAGACAGGAAGAGCTTGGGCTCATTGCGTGGGAGTGTCCGCCCTTGGAGCTCCAGCACGAGTCGCTTGCCCTTGTCGACTTGTAGCAGAATGGGAAGATCGTGAATACCGCCGTACGAATCGGACGTAAAGGAATAGCTCATGGCAAGCGTGATGCTCTGCTTCGGTAGCAGTGTGGCACGGCGCGGAAAGATCTGGAAGACTTTGCTGTCGATGATCGCGTTCGTACGAAGCTCATCGCTGGACGGCGCACCAGTTTCCGCCCAATGTTCGATCTCAACGTTCCCTTCTTTCGGGTACCGCAGCGCAAAATCCACGACCAAGCTTCCTGGATTGCGCAGCTTGAAGAAAACTTGCTGCGGTGCAGCACCCAGCGGACCAGGCGAGAAAGCCACTGCCACGTGCTTGACGTCAGAAGCCTCGTCTTCAACTTGTTGCTGCTCATGGCTCTCAGGCCGTGGACTTACTGAGCTGCCGTCCACAGATGACGCTGACTGGGGCGGCGTGGACATGTACTCGTTGATTTCGTGACACAGAAACTGCTGCCACGCGAGCGTCGTCGGAAGATGCGGCACGCGGATGTCCTCGATCACGACGGTTGGGAACGAAGCCTCCGCATGGACGCGGCAAGTCTGCACATGAGGAGTGTGCCCCTTTCCGTGTCCTTGCTGGTCGGTGCGCACAGAAGCGTGGCAGCTCACGTCAAACACAAAGGCTCCCGCCACGCGAGGCAGAAAGGTGACGACAATTTGTCGGCGCGACCGAGCCGGGATGCGGCCGTGAGATTCCGAAAATGCGAGTGTTGCTGGCGCAACAGCGGACTCGTTGTCCACGTTAGTGCGCTGGTCCTTGACAACATGCAGCGTTTGAGTGAGTGTGAATTGGAGGTCGCAGTCGGCTGAGTTGACAATGAAGACTGTCCTCTTGGCACTTGTGTTGACCAGAATTGTCTCAAACTGCGTCGCCTCTGGCTCAAACGTCGTGGCGCCGGCAGTGCCTTTCGTTTGCACGCGCACAGCTGCCTCTTGCAGCACCGGGATCTTGGTTTGCTGCTGGCTGACGTTAGCGAGAAGCTGACTCCAGGCGACGCTGATAGACTTGACGGAGACAACGAAGCGACTCGCGTACGCGCGCATTTCTTGTGGCGTGAAGCAGCATGTGACTGTCGCTGACTCGCAGCCATTCAGTCGTCCTAGCTTTGGTGAGACGTCGAAGACATCCTGGAGTTTGCGAGGAATGTCCCAGCGGAACACCAGCGGCACGCGCGAAGTGTTGGCGATCACGATTGTGCGCTCCGACATCAACCCGATCGCCGTTGGCTTGATAAACAGACGAGCACCTTTTGTTGCTGCATCCCCAACGCTGCTACCGGTCTCATCATCGTAAAAAGCAAGAGCTGGCAAGGCACAGGTTCCAGCGAGTTCGAGCGTCTCGGGCATCGTGATGGCGTTGTTGACGATACAGTCCAGCGGGTAGACGTAGCTTCTCGCTTTACGAGGCGCGAATCGGATCTGCACGAGGTGGAAGCTCTTTGCTGCGACGTAACCACTGTGCGGCTTGCACCGAAATGTCTGCGACGGGTCCTCGACAAACGAAAACAGCGCCGGCGTATCACTCGAGTTCTCCATGAGGATGGTTTGGAAGACTGTGTCACCCAGATAGCATGGCGGGAATACGACTTTGCGCTCTTGGACCAAGCGGAAGCGGATCTTCGGTAGGAACTGCTCCGTTGGTGACGCGAAAGTGTTGCCACATACTTTGGTCACGAACGCCCACGGTGGCGTGAAGGTCTCCACGTTGACGAGACGGAAGGTTCGGTTCGACTTAAACGACGCATAGCCTTCCAGCTCAGCAAAATAGTAGGCATTCTCAACCGACGGCTGAAAAGCTACGCGGAATTCGGCTGTCGCGCCAGCGCTAATGTCCAGCGACTCGGGGAAGACCTGAAAGGCGTTCGAGTCAACCACGGACGCCACGCGCCACGCGCAGGTCACTTTGCCGTGCGTGTTATTGGTCACGTGCAGCACTTTCTTGGACGGGAACTGTACGATGCTACAGTTGGCGAAGTCCATAAACGCGCTGTGGACGACGATCGCGTTGCCTCGCTCCTCGACGCTGACGAAGAATTCGTGGCAGACGTCGATGTCTGCGAGTGACGCTTCACCACTTCGAGTGAGTAACTGCGTCCGTGCCGGTGCTGCCTCGGCGTCCTGCGACTCTCCACTGCCACTGCGCAGCAGGGCGCCTTTCCGGAACAGCGCGTTGCCGTGTTCGTTCCAGTAAGTCTCCAACTGGTCGGGGCTGAGCAACCCAAGCCCAGAAGCCACACGCAAGTGGTAGGCGTCCACGTGGGCTTGCTGGAATGGAGACGGCCGTACTTTGTCGTCGTACGCGGTGCCCAGGATATCCACGAAGAGTGCGCTTTGGTGTTGAAGCATAAGGAAAAACCGGCGGTAGAAGTTGCCCGGACGTGTCGGCGTGAACGTGACGGTGACATTCATATCCAGCTGCGGCGGCACCTTGCCCGTGACTTTGTCGAACTCAAAGACGCCTCTCTGTTGGCAGTCGAAGTGGAAAAATACGTCGATCAGCGACTCGTTGCGCAGCGTGAGCACGCGGGACGTCGTCTTGCCCACACTCACGTCGCCGAAGTTCAGCGACCGCGTGCGAACGAAGTTGGACTCGAGGTTCTTTTTCCAGAGGCTCACAGTCGGCCCGACTGCTCGGCCCTTGCACGTCACCCGCTCGCGGTTGCCGCCGGGCGTGATGATGTCGAAGTGATCGCACGTGAAGTTGCCTGCGCTCATGGGCGTATATTTGACTCGGATCGTCATGCTGGATTCCGGTGGCACGACGCCGCTGGTTGGCGAGAACACGAACACGGGGTCGCAGTCGTTTTCAACCCGCAGAACACGGAAGCTGGCGCGCACAAGCGATCGATTCCGTAGTACAAACTCCTTTTCTGTCGGTACACGGCTGGAGTTCGCGGCGCCGACGAGGATCTCACCGAAGTTGAGCTGCGTCTCGGACGCCACGATATGCGTGAACTTGCTGATGCCGCTGATCTTCATGCTCTCTTCACAGAAGACGGGAGGCGTCGTGATCGACTGATTGTCGGTTGGGACGGGCTGATGGCAACATTGTGGTTAGAACCAGCCAATCCACAAATTGCCTTCCGATTGAAGAGCGTCCAGATTTGATGTCAACGTACCCGCACTATGCACACCGTCGTCGTGACATACGCAGACGCGATACTAGGAGAGAATGAAGCCACGAGCTCAATAATCCCACCGACTGGCACGCGACCAGAGATCGGTTCAATAGAAAACGGTCGGCCATGCTCCCCTGCTCCTGGAATCGACCAGTCGAAGATCGCGTCGATCTGGCCAGTGTTGCGGAGCGCGAACTTGAGCTCCGTGGTCTCAGCTGTCGGGCAAAAGCCAAAGTCCATGCCTCGCGGGATTTCGACTGCAATGCGTGCGACGCGCGCGATCACTGGCAGGCGGAAGCGGCCGCTGGACGCCGTCACGCCGCCTTCGATGATCTGCACGTGGAACTTGACGAAGTCGTCGTACTCTTCGACTTTGACAGGGCGGAACGCGACGTCCAGCACCGTCTGCATGCCCGGACTGAGCGTGATCAGCGTGGGGAAGTCCATGCTGAAGTACTTGGTCGTGGGCAGCTCGTACTTGAACTTGAGCGTGCGCGTGGACACGTTCTTGACCGTGATCTTCTTGACGTGCTCGCCACCAGGCAGCCACGTGCCGGCTTCGAAGTGGATGGCGTCGCCGCAATCGATGCCATAGTGGCGCTGCTGCTCCACGCGGTTAAGCACAGGGATGCTTGCAGCACTCATAGCTCACTCGCGTCTAGTGGCGCGTCGTCGCGAATGCGCTCCACAGACCGAAGGTCTGCCGCCCTGTGGAAGTCCATGCCACGACCTTTCACGCCCAAGTTTCCCTGATACTCAGAAGCTCAATTTCTGATACAAGAATCTGATTCTGATTGACTTGTTTCAAATCCCTTTCGGTCGGTTGTGGTGCATTTCCCCATTTGTGGCAACGCGACAAACAGAGAGGTAACAACAGCACGGCGGCAAAATGATGGGAGACGCCAACTTCAACAGCTCACCCCACTCGTTCTATGTGTAGTCCACACCAGCACCATGCCGCGCGCTGGCCGCCGCCGCTCCGTCGTGTGGACGTGCTTCGTGGAGAACGCCGAGTCCGGCAAGCGCCGTGTGCTCTGTCGCTTCTGCCAGCACGACATCGTCGCCAACCCCATCCGCATGGTGCGCCACATCATCAAGCACTGCCCCAACGCCGACGAGCAGCACAAGCGCATCTGCCGTGAATACCAGACGCTCACGGTGCCTGCGCGGCGTCGCAGTGCGGACGTAGACGCCACCCAGGCCCATGGCGACGCGTCCGCGATGGACGCAGATGCGGAACCGGCGGCGCTGCAGCCCATCGACGTCGCTGCGATGACGATGGCCAGCGCGCCACAAGTGTCCATGTCCGGATCTCCATCGCCATCACCTTCACTCTCCTTCAGTCTCAGCCACGCGCTCCAATTCCCCCTCGCTGGGTCATCCATTGATGACGCGGATGCCCAACACCGAGCAGCTCAGCAGAGGTAAGCTAACGTCCAAATTCCATCGACGAATCGGCTGTGAGATGTTGATACCGACTTTGCCATGGGTAGATCGTCTGCAACCAATGATGCTTCGACAACCACAAACGGCTCAGATAGCAACACGGCAGATCGAGTCCATGACGAGATTGTTCTCGCGTTGGCGTCGACGTCGGGGTCGCTTGAGCTGCTTGACAACGCGCACTTTGGCCGAGCGTTGGATCTACTCCACGCGAAACCACTCAGTCTCGAAGTCGCAATGTCGCACGTGCTGCCTCGCCTGTATACGCAAGTCAAAGCAGAAGCCAACGTCTTCCTCCGTGCCGCAACGATTCAGACAGTCCAGCTCACCACGACATCGATCCAGTGCGCCCCTGCCCTCGAATGGTTTGCGGCAGATCAGGAGCATCGCCAAGTCGTCTTGGACAGCTTTACCACTCATCGCAGCGGCGATATTAGCGAGATCGTCCAAGAACGACTGCGCCTCTTGCCGCGCAAGCCTCAGAGCCCGCTACTCTTCTGTACCGACGTGTTTGGAGAGACTCCTCGCGCAGTCGTCGCGGCTACGCAGCAGTCTTCGGATCATGTCGAAGCCCCAGTGTTTGCAGTCGGGTGCCTCATGCAAGCGTCACTGTCGCTGCTCGCTACAGTCGTGGACAGTGCCCCCACCATACGCCGTGCGATCGATGCCTGCGTGTGGCTGAGTGACGCTGTTGCACCATATCTAGCCCAGTTGCGCCAGGAGACGCAGCCTTCGATCGACTTCAAGCACTATCATGTGGGTGCTGGAGGTCCATGCTTGATGATCGCGGTTGTAGATCAAGTATTGCGCCATCGAAGTGTCATCCAAAAGCTGTCACCTCAACTGCCCGACGATCTTGTGCACGTGATCCACAACCAGCGGTTCTGGACGGAAGCGACGCTTGCGAGGGATCTCCTTCGGCCGTTTGGATTCCTTTTCGCGTTGAGCGAATTCGGCCACTTGACTTCGTCGTTGGTTCTAACGAGCTGGTTCCTTGTATCGGGTATCGCGGCGAACTGGGGGACACTGTCCGTGCCAGAGAAGCAAGCAGTCGAGGACGCCGTCGTCTCTTGCATCAACGACCACGGGCAGCCTCTGGGGCTGATCTGTCTGCTGCTGGACCCCCGCTGCCGAGGCCTTGGGTTGAGTGCGCTGGGCAAGCGCAAGGTCCGCGCTATGGTGGCAGCGACTGCTTTCAAGTTGGATCCGCGTGTCAAGCAGAGTCAGCTACTGGCGCATTTGGTCAAGTTTCTCAACAAGGAGCAGCCATTCGACGACGAAGGCTCGTGGAATATGATGGCGTCGCTTCCGCGTCTATTCTGGATCGAGTTTATGGCCGAAGCTCCTGAGCTCGCTTCTGTCGCGTTGGTTGCCTTGGGTCTTCGTCCGTTCATCCGCTCGATGCAAGACACGTGGTCAACACTCCGCACGATGTCGGCGGGACGATCGGAGAAGCCAGCACACGACTACGCTTCATTGATGCATCTTCTGGCCATGCAGACGCAACTCCAGGCGAAGCATGCAGGCGATTATCGACAGCAAGCGGTCGAAGACGTGGCACGAGCGCTGATTTCGGATCCAGGATCGTGTATTGCGGATGCTGAAGAGGGCGACAACGTTGTTTACTTGGATGGACACGAGTCAGAACTGTGGCAGCAACTCAAACATACCATCGAATCGCTCGTGCGAACCGATGGCGATGTAGCACTCGCAGCCACAGAGACTGAAGCCGAGCGTGTGGAGGCGTCGTGGTTCGCTGTGGACTCACCTGAGGCGGTGGATCAGCTGCACGCGTGTCTGCACCGTGCACTTCTGGGTGAGATGACCTACATGCGCAGCACTGCCGGTGTCTCTGAAGACGGAGACGGCAGCGCGGGCGACGTCTCGTCTTCGTCCAGTGCAGCAGCGACTGCAACCAGCGCGTCCGATGCGCTCTCGGGGCTCATGGATCTCTGAGATGTGTCGTCAAGTGTAGCCATGTCACTGGCTCGCAGCACCTACCAGAATACATACGAAGCTCCTGCAGTTTATGCGTTGTGGCAGGTCGCTATGATTTGTTGCCGTTGGTGATAGCGAGAACGAATCCGCCACTGCATTGACGCCATGGGCCCGCCCGTCAAGCGCGACGGCAGCGCCGCGGCCAGCGCCACGCTCAGGTACGCCACTCCACAGTGGACTCCAGCGTCTGATACTCGCGAAGTGGTGTGGCTCATGGCATGTCCTCAGATCTGAACCGCAGCTCTCTCCGGTGCGCGGCGTGGTGCCGTCAACCGATCAGCTCGAATGGTCTTCGCCCACGTACATTCGCGCGCGCAGCCGCCCTGGCAACCTGCAGTCGTACATGCGATCCAATGCCGGCGCGAGTCCTCGTCCGTTTCGAGCGCCTGGAAGCGCCACTAGTAGCAGCAACGGCGGGGCCAGTCCCAGACACCAGCGACCCAGCAAAGTGCGAAGCCAATCCACACGATCCACTCAGGTGCGCCATGAGACGGCATTGGGCTATTTGAAAGCATGGCTGCATCGATGTCTAAGTTTGGCGTGTTTATTAGACTACTGCGGCTGTGGATGCTGACGAAAGCGATGCGTCCCACGCGCCGCTGCTACTCGGCAGCTACGGAGACGTGCAGCACATGCCGATCGAAACGGTGGAGATGCTGATCTCTGCACTTGAAGACGTGCGTATGAGTTTTGAGTCAACCAAAGCTGAAAAATGAATTCGCTTCTAACTCGGTATGGAACTTGTATCAGAGACGGCAAGAGCTGCATCAAGGAAGCGCCGATGCAGCCCCGCACAGAGTCCGGCATCAAACCACTTCCGAGCCAGAGGTAACCCAAGCAAGCCACCCTAGTGCCCACGCAGTGTTCCAAGATGCGTTGCTCACTCCTGTGCATGTTGCCGACTTTCCCACAGACAAAGACGAAAGCCAAAGCGAAAGGCACGAAGACTAACGACAGAGCAGACGACTCCACAGCCACTGCACATCGAGCGGCGCTTCCAGCGAACGGCGAGCAACCTCAGTCGGCTAACGCTGGGTCTTTACTGCGGTCCCGTTCGTACGAAGCACTCGTCCAGCTGGAACAGATCCTGGAGGCTCGCCACCAACAGCTCATGCGCGACGGCACGTTCGACGAGTTTTCGAGTCCGTCGTTGCGTGGCTGCTCCGAGTCGGACTTGAAAGAAGAGATCCGCAAGCTGCAGCAGTCTATCCGACGCGACCACGGAGTGTAGCAGCAGCAGCAGAGGTGAAAACAATCATTACCCAGTTTTTATGAGCCTGTATCGTGTGGGAGTACGACGAATGTATTGCTCACAAAACAGACATCCACTAGAAATACGGTTGGAGCCCACACGGACAAAAAGGAAATCCAAGGCGAAGTAGCAGCGTTCTTGGCATCTAAGGGCGCGAGCCCACTTACGCATGGAGACGCGGCGTCTAGGCCGAGTCGTCGTCGGTCGACGTGCTCTCGTCGTCGTAGTTAGCGGTGTTGTTGCCGGTCACGTCAAACGCGATCTTGTTGGCCAGGCGCTTGCGCTTGATGGCCTCTTCGTCCACCACGTCGAACGCGATCTTGTTGGTCATGCGCTTGGTGGGCGCGTCCTGGATCTTGTTGCCGTTGCTCGTGGACGAGCCCGCGTCGGCGTCGTTGCCAGCGGCGTCGTCGGCCTTGACCTTACACGCGGCGTCGACGGTGCCGTGCATGGACAGCGCCAGCAGCGCCATGAGCAGAGCCACGAGTTGCAGCGCGCGGTTCATTGCAGAGACTAGAGATGGAGACGAGAAGGACGTGGCCTGGGAGACACAAGTTGCGGAATGGAACAGAGCGTCAGCAGATCCATGCAGAGGCAGAGTCTGCCGACGGAAGAGGCTTGCTGCTGTGTAAACCGCCACACAAACACAGAGAAGGCGGAGCGTGTACAGTGATGTATTGCCAAAGTACGGCACGCGCTGGATGTCCATGTGTGTGCGGCCATGCCTCCTGGTGGATTTCGCCAGCTGGCTTTCACTCTTCCGGCATTTTGATGGGCAAAGCCGGCATCTGGTGAGCGCGGTCGACTCCGGCTCGTGGCCGCGCCTCTACGTCTTCGAGCTGACTACTGGGACTGACTTGATACCGGAAGACGCCATGGTTCGTGATCCAGGGATCAAAACACGGTCAATGAGGTGGACGTTGGAGCGGTCACTGGTGTTGAAGTGGGTGTCCAGCTCCGGGTTCTCGAAGTCGATGCGGAAGATGTTACCCACTTTTGTCACCTTGGGCTGCCAGTAGCTAGGCCGCGTCCACTTGTGCGACGGCAACTGGTTCTCCTGCTTGACATGCGACCCGCCGCTCCAGTTCGGATCCCTACAGTCCGCAGCCATGTCAGTCACCACTGTGCACGGATCCGCCTGCTTCAGAGGCTCACTCACCGGTTCCACTTGCTGGGCATCTTGTCCACGCCGAACGCGAAGAGCTCCAGGTCGCCGTCGGGCTTGAAGTGAAGCCGAACGAAATTCTTGTAGCTGGCTATGCGCAGCGCCGAAAAGGCCTCGTTGTAGTGGCGCCCGAATACGTTGAGTGACACGTACAAGTACGCGCCGAAGACCACACCCACGACAGGCGTGGCCAGCACGAAGAAGTACGGCAGCAGGCTCGAGTAGTACTGCCACAGCTCTCCGCGCGACAGCGCAGCGAGGCCTTGGTCACTCGCGCAGATCTGTGGGTCATTCACGGGCATGCGTTAGCTTCATCATGCAGTGCGATGCTCTGAGACGTCAGCGTACCTTGATGCGGTGGATGGCGACCATCTCAGGCACTGGATGTACAGGCAACACGAATTAGCATGACGATCCACCGAGAGCTCGCATTCAACTTGAAATAAGAAAGCCGCATACCGTCGAAGATCGTCATGCAGAACTTCATGAAGCGCCCGAAGAACTGGCCGACGTGCAGCACGTCCAGTGCCTCCAAGAGTGGAGCGTCCGGTAGCGAGGAGCTGAAGTAGTGGTACAGAGAGTAGTCGCCCTCGTGGCCCAGAGCACCGCGCTCGATCGAGATCTCGAAGATACACTCGAACACGAGCAGAATGCTCGAAGCCGCGATGCAGTGCAACAAAACCACCACCACACCCGTGACGCACTTCTTCCACGTCGTCGTGCAGTCGCTGAAGGCGATGACCACCAAGAGCATGACGACGCTCGTGGTGATCGACACGTACGACATGGTGAGCATCTCGAGCATCACGTCTTGGATGTGCACAGCAAACATGACAGCGAGCTCCGCCCACGTGTCGCTCGAGTAGATCTCTTTCACGGAGCACCGAGGAAACATGGACACGACCAGTAAGAAGTACTACAGAACATACACACATAGTCAGACAAAACCCTTCATCTGGTAGAGGATCAAGATGAATGCATGACCTACCCCAAGACCACCGATCACGTCGAAGCGCCAGTTGATGCGGCGGAAGCCGAACACGTTGAGCAAAGCGTAGCGTCTGCACACGAACGTACCCAGAGTTAGAATTCGAGGCCATCACTCATCACTTTGCGGTGGTTGCATACAGTACCTGCTCACGTGGACCGGCGGGTAGCACGTCTCCTGCTGGTACGCCACCTCCTTGTATCGCAACTTCTTCATTAGCGGTGCGTGGGTCGGATGCAGGAACGCCCCACCTCCGCCGGCGACAACCAAGTGGTGAGCAGCCGAGGCGACCTTTGCTTTCGCGATCTCGGCGATTGACTTGCGTCGCTGCAGCAAACCAGGACGTCGCAGCAATCTCTCTTCGTCCACCGTGGAAGTTGGTGATGGCTTCACCAACTCACTGTCGTCGTTATACATATGCGGGAAGTGCTTTCGCGTCGGCGAGAGCGCTCGCTGCGATATGATCGAATGCAGTGACGGGCGACGACGCACAGGGGATCTCGCAGTCCTCGGGGCACCGTCAGGAGGAGAAGGTGACTGCGTTGCCACTGGCTTCGGACGCGGTGCTGGGACGTCGACGCGTTTCGAATCGCTCAGCGAGTGACGAGTGTAGTTGTGGATGTCGCCAGCCAGACGCAGCACAACTCGCCCCTTGAGAGCATGCTCAACCAGGAATGACAGCTTTTCTTCCGTGTTCTCTGTTTCTTCGTACGAGTCGAGGATCCAGCGCGGCTCATGAGTCACGATAATGACGCGGTCGTCTGGTCCCATGCGCTCCGTTGCGATGCGCTGGAACAATTCGAACTGCTCCGTGTTGATATCGTTTTCGAGAGCCAAATCGAGACCGAAGATCCACCAATTGTGCGGAAGCTTGAGGCAAAAATGACTGGTTTTCTGTGGGAGAAGCCAACCACCGAGCCAGTCTCGGTGCGATACGAACCGCGTGAATGTGTTCAATCCATCGAACCAATCATGGTTGCCAGGAATCGCGAATGCCGTCGGTCCGTCGTAGTCTTCCAGTGACTTGACACCAGCGGGAAGGTGGGGCTTTCCAGTCGAAATGGCGCGAGGATCGTAGCTGGCGGGTGGCTTCATCGCGTACTCGAAGCATCGCCAGAGTCTCTTTTCGTAGCTCTCTGAATCGGGATGCGGGTATGCGAGGTCGCCACCAATCACGAGCGCGTCACCGCGCGGAAACTTCTGCTGCACTGTAGGCGCTTTGCGTCCTTTCCGATTCTTCTTGCTTGGACTCGCCCCATCGAGGAGATGCACTGGGCAGTCAACGCTCAGTTCGGGTTGCGCGAGCAGCCTTGCAATATGGTAGCTGCTGTTGAAGCCGTCACCGCAGTCCGCCATGAAGTCGAGCCACAAATCATCCTTTGCAGCCAAGTGATCGAAGACATAGTCGTCATCACTAGGGTACAGAGCGCGCTGAAGCGACCGATGATCGAAGCGTCCAAGAAAGACCTTCAACGAGATGAGAAGCTGGAACGCAGTATCGAACAGGAACATCGAATACCACGGCACCATCGGAAGGCGGTGTTCGGCCGGAAGCTTCTCGTGGATGTGCTCCTCGCTATCCGAGTCTTCACCATCGCTGCGCTCCGACAGCCAGTGAAAAGAGATCATTTGGATCCCACTGAAGCGCTCGAGCACAAAGTTGGTGATAGCCAACGCCATCCCGACCATCCACGTAACGCCTGCGCCACGGTAGCTGTGCATGCAGAACAGGTGCGGAGTTAGGCATCTCCGTGAAAAAAAACTTCACCGATGTCGTCTAGGAGCTTACCTGGCAGGAACGAAGAGAGCACCAGACAAAGTGAACAACTTGTCGCAAGCACGCTGGTTGTACGTGAACGGGTCTCCGTCGCTCTGGAAATCAAAGAATACACGAGGTCAATTGGACAAACCCAGAAAAAACTGTGACGACACAACGTACATTTTCTGTCGTATCGCAATGCAGGATGAGCGCAACACACGCCACGCTGATGGCAGCGCTGTTTCGCAAGACGTTCGCGAACGATCGCATCAGCCTAAGACAAACGAGAGCATCCAAAGTCAGCGATCACCGTCCGATGGTGGGGCCCGTCAGCGTCACTGATCGTACGTCACGTTGCTGGATCTCCAACCCATTCCAAGGTAGAACGTCACGCGAGGAAGCAGCAATACCATAAGCAATTCCAGTAGAACCAGAATGACGAAGCTCACGGAGAAGAAAGGAAACAGCAGCGAGATCTGCGGTTGGAGAACGAGTCATTGTCAGCAAAGTAAGCACCAATGAAGCTGGCGCAACTGCACGTACTGGCTGTTTGATGGTCGATTCCATCAGTCCGAGCTGGTGCACGGGCGTGTGCAGCGCTGCGGCGGCAAAGAGCCATCCGTAGAGTCCCATGGAGAGGTACACGTACGGCGTCCACGTCGTGAGTAGCTCCGGATTGCCCACAAACGGACTCGTGAAGAAGTAGAACGACACGTAGAGAGCGGCGTAGAGCGCGAACCAGACCTGCACAACCCACACGCAGTGCGTTGTCAGCCGTCATATTGATGCACTTCCAACATCACTCGCATACACGCACCAAGTGGTCGTTGTCGGCGTCGTCGCCATCCTTCGCCATGGTCGTTCTGTGTTGCGTAGAACTGCCGAAGTGAAGTGACGCACCCGCACCGTCAGAAAGATAACCAAATATTTCAGCCAATGAAATCGCCGAATCCGAATCAATTTCAGCCAATCATAACGTAACGTATTTCTCTGTGTCCTTTCGCTGTCGCGGATCAAGCCAACTTGGCCGCGACCTGGGCCACCGCCTTGGCGGCGGGGCGAGCGAAGTTCATGTTGTGCATGGTCCACAGCGTGGACGTCAGCAGCACCATGGCACCGCTCTGGTGTGCGATCGCCAGAGGGATCGGCACGTAGTTGAGCAGCGTCGTGATGCCCAGCGCGACCTGGCCGCTCACGGCCGCCATGGTCAGGTTGAGCGCCGTGCGGGTCTGCGGTGGCAGTTGGCTCCACACGTGCGAGCGTCGCGCAAGCGCGTAGCAACCAGTGTAGCCCGTGATGGAGGTCATGGCCAGCAGGCGGTGGTCGAGCTGGACGAGGGGCACGTTCTCGAAGAAGTTGCGGTACACGGGCTACATAAACACGAAAAAGTTCGGACGTCAGGTTGGGTGGGCCATTGATTCTTGACGTGCGAGAGGCTCACCTCCATCTCGAAGAGTCCGTCGGGGATCCAGTCGTCACCCATCTTTGGGAAGGTGTTGTAGGCGAAGCCAGCGTCCGTACCAGCCACGAATGCACCCGACAGGATCGTGTAGCCGAGCACCGTCGAGAAAGTACGCAAGTACTGGCGGATGCGTCCAGTTTCCTTGAGCACGTCAGCCGTGAGCGTCTCACGCACTAAAGCGGCACGCGATGGAGGGTTCATGATGGAGAAACTGGTCCAAAGAAGAACGCCGAGCGTCGTGAAGGCAAAACCAAGCTATAGAAGCAAAACGACGTTAATGAGGATGATCAGCCGAAGTTCAGAGGACGTTCAAGAAACTTACGTGCGTCGCCAGTCGGTACGGGCTCACGCGAACTTCGTTGCGCTTCTCGAGCTGCTCCTTGCCGTGCTCCTCCAGACCGCTTCGCACCATCCACCAGCCAATAGCGCCTTGCGTGGCGCCGAGACCAAGAAGGAATCCAAATCGACCGTAGAGCTCCTTCGGCAGGCGCTTACGCAGCGCAAAGTACGTAAGTGGGACGACGTAGGCAAGGCCAACCGTGCGGCCAAGCGTGCGGTGGCCGTACTCCCACGCGTAGATGCCCTTGAATTCCGACAGAGTCTGGTGTGCAGCAACTCAAGGTGAGAACGCGACTTCTCTAGTCATAATTCAGACATGCTGTCTTACCATTCCCTTGCGCTGCTGGTACTCCGGGAACTGCTTGTACTTCTCAAACTCGGCCATCCAGTCGGCTTCGTTCATCGGCGGCAGGCTGCCGTGCGGCTTCCACTCGACCATCGACAAGCCCGAGCGCGTCAGGCGCGTCGCGCCACCCACGGCGATCATCGTGCCAACGAGACCGGCACATCCGAACAGCCAATACGCAACCGAGCGGTTAGCAGCGGCGTTTTCGATCGTTGCAACGGACGCAGCGAAGTTCTACATGAGCAATTGGGTCAGCATCTCAGCCGTCAACAGCACAGCGACGCTAGCATGACGTACTCGGTTCTTGGTGGAGTACACAATCGGCTGCTTCACGGCCTTGCCGCTCTTCGCAAAGGCGCTGCGCAGCAGGTTGCTGGTGAATGCGGACGACTGCGATGGCGCTCCGACAGGACGCGCGAGTGTCTGGAAACGCGACTGTTGCATCCAAGTGAGACGTTAGCTATCGTGCTCCAACGCGGACGCCTATGCGTCGCTACACCACTTACAGTCATGCCCATGGCGCTGGTGCCCAGTCGCGCGCTGTGGCTCATGCCCATGCGCGTCGCGTGCGGTAACATCTTCACTCTGAGCAGCGGCGAGGTGGTCGTCAACTGCGTGTGGTGGACGAATTCCAATGGCGACGTCAATGCCGACGGCTACGGCCAGCGCGCAGCAGAGACACGAGCGGATCGGTCGGGCCAGGCAAGCCCGTGGGCCGGTGGCCGGATAGTGTGCACCACCGCAAAAAAGCAAACAAGGGACATTCGGGACTGAGGTCGCCAGAAATTAACAAATACCAGTGCATTTTATTTACTCGATGTTCAAGTGCTCCTTGCCGAGTTCGTAGCACGTGATCATGATGGCGCAGGACGGAGCCACACGCGCGAGGCGTGCACCAAGTCCAGTGAATGCGCCCTGGATGCCTCTCGTTCGGACAACGTCCCGCAGGATGCTGGAAATCGACGAGCTTTCGCTCGCAGAGTCCACTTGCTGGATGGTCTTCACGACGTCGAATGGTGTCGTGACGGTGGCAGCGAGAGCACCGGACAATGCACCGCATACCAGTGAACGCTGCCCTCTCGACAAGTCGCTGTCGCTGCTGAGCCGCTGCGTTGACTCGTATGTCGTCCAGTAAATTGCTGAGAAAGGAACGTCTCTCGCCAGGGTCGCTCCCAGGCCTCGAAGTAGAGACGAGTAGCCTCCGCTCTTGATGGCCTTGGTAAACGCCGTCACGATGCCTTCGCTTCTGCCTGCTTCATTCTGAATGCGAGTGCGGACGAGCTCCAATGGCGACGTCAATGAAGCCGCGAGCACGCGCGCTGAGGAGCCAGCGATGAGTGGTAAAACCATCTCCAAGGCTGGGAATCGAGCGCGGGAGTCGCGCAGGAGCATGTCGTACGTCACGTAGTACACCACTGTAGACGGAACGGCAATCATCATGGTCGGGGATAGGCCGGCGAAGAGCCCGCGGAACCCCTCGGTGGTGACGATGTGCCGCAACGCGTGCGACGTGCTCTGCAGTTTGACTGGCGCGGTCGAGCAGGAGATCCGCATGCACGACAGCGTGCTCCACCGAGACGCGATGGGTTCGATTCTGCGCGTCATCGTTCTGTTGCAAGGGCAGCGTCGACTGCGACAGCCGCAGTGCTCGGCCAGGCTGGAGAGAGTACTCGGCCGGGGCTCTGGCGCACCGGTTTTCATCCGAAGCTGCGCTTGAAGACGGACTTTGGCGACGTCCAGCGGAGTCACGAACAACGACGTCATGAGTGCGCCGGTCGAAGCGGCAAGCGCTTTCTTCGTGGTGTTCCCCAGCACCAGCGTTTGGTCCGCCTCCGATGCCATGCCTGCCAACGCCATGATGGAAGCGACACAATCCAGATCGAGTTGTGTGCCGTCAGAAAGGTTTGCGCTCTCCATCCGAAGAACGGCGTGGAAAATGATGGCGATGGATATCATTTCAGCCAATGCAAAGCCATGAATATACACGCTGACCAATCAGAGAATGAGGGTGATCTCATTGGTCCACTGCCACGAAAAGGTGCGTGGCTCACACGTCACAGATCTCGATCAGATTCGGGAGCTGCTTGGAGGCGGCGCACGCGACGCTGCATGTGCATCTTGTGCGCAAGCTCGCGCACGTAACGCATTGGGCTGCCACGCGACAGAAAACCGATGTATAGAGGCATGAAGTCGTCGTGGAGGCCTTGCTCTTCGCGCAGGAAAGCTGTGGCCTCATACAGCATGGCGCGCTCCTCGTCGTCGATGTCTTCCTCTGCTGGATTTAGCGTGCGGTGGAGAAAACTACACAAGCGCAAGCGGATATGACGCATTAGTGTTGTCAGTACGAAGAAGAACCACACCCCAGACCATGGCTATTAGCCCCACGTACTCAGGCAGGTCCTTCGCACGCAGGAGCTCGTCCTTGTACCCACGATCCTTCACGACCCAGTTGTACGCCCACTCCATCAACGAGTTCATCGCCTTCTCCTCGGCATATTCCAGCCGAAATGCAATCAGCTCCATTTCTTCGAGACCAGGCGGAATGTTCGGATCTGGTGTTGGACTCGGTTGCGGAGGAGGTGGATCGCTCGCGTCGACCGAGCTGGCTTCTGGAGGAGGGGGCGCGTCCGGGTTCACGTCGGGATATAGTTCGCGTTGCTAAGCACACACACATTTGCATTGAACATGATATGATGGCTACATGAAACAAGCCACAGACAATAGTACCATCTGCTCGCTTTCATGGAGAAACTCCTCATCCTCGTTCTGCGTCCAGCATGACTCCACGGTTAGACATCCCTTCGGCATAAAACACATAGTTTCACCCACGATGCCTACCTCTGCCGCACACACGACGCCCAGCTGAAGCAGCAGCAGCGCTACGCAGGCCGCGGCCGCCAGTATCCTCCACCGCTGCATCGTTGCTTCGCCTGCAAACTACTAACGGATTTCCCCGATTACAGTCCGGTCTTCTATTTAATAGTGCCGGACGAGACCCCCAAAAATCCAAAAAATATTCATATTTTCAGATAGACTTTGTGACAGTGTGGGTTTCGAAGCGGCGACCAACTGCGCGCA